>MCJB01040239.1:0-11909 GCA_002018475.1 Nicotiana obtusifolia | reverse complement strand
GGGTGTGGTATTGAAGTATAATACATCAAACTCCAATATTGCTCTACAAAACAAGCCCACAGCTTTGCTCGATGGAAAAATATCCAAATCTATCAATTTATATCTTCGAAGAAGCATTTCAGCAAATTCCTGGTGAATGAGCAGCATGATTGAACCTGATTATCATCATACGTATGAATTTATCTCTATAACGTCTGTTTGACTAATTTTTCCTCCCAAACAACGATTCTACATAAAGTATAGGAACGCAACTTGCTGGCTAATAACTGTGTGGCATAGCAGTGTTAAGTTCCGCCACTTGGTACTTATTCCCCCCAAACTAACAGCTTCCATTACATGGACATGTCCCAGGAACATAAAAAAATAAAGATAAACCAGAAAGTTTATCTTGAGTTTCTAACAAGATCTGAAACTGACTTTTGTATGTTTTGCGTGAAAAGACTTCACACATAGCAGTTCAGCTCAAGATCTGTATTACAACATAACACAAGCAACAGACGAGGTTGGACTGTTAACTCTGAGAGAAAAATGTTACTATCCCCAATGTCATTCTAAATATCGTATTAGCAAAATAAAATTGATCCAAAATAAGTGTCGCTTTAGAAAACCACGAAGACATTAATTTTTTTCCCTTAATCTACCCTTTCTCCAATAAATGATTTTCAAACATGTCTCTCAACAGTTTACTCATTTTAAGGAGATATAATAAAGGTACTTTAGTCAAACAACTCTTATAATTAATGCTATTAAATGATTTATCAGTAATTGGCAAACGTATTAAGAAAATCATTTAATAGCATTAATCATAATGAATATTTGACTAAATCAACTTTATTAATAAAGGTGGAAGTAGAAACGAAAGTAATGCCTTCTTGTTCTTGTAAAATGACAAATATTTTGGAACAATTTTTAGTACAAATATCAGGCACATCTTACGTCTCTTACGAACTATAGATAACAAATTTTGATCGGTGTTTACAATCAAAAATTTACTGGTCAATATTTCTTTTTTTAAGGTAAAACTTTTCAAAGTAATTTTCCACTGGCTAGCAAATTTTAAGACAAATTCACTCCCAAGCAATAGCTTTTGCAGCTCTAGCAAACTAATAGAACAGTTATTGTTATATCGCAACTAATATTGCACACAGCGAAGGTATCATAAAAATAGCCTTCTGTAAAAGAAATATAAAGTAGTATTCAATTATATATATTGACAATGCCGATATGTTTTATACGTAGTGTAATTTAAATAGTAGATTACTTAACATTTTTACCAAGTTAAGATTTAATGCCTAGCAAAGAAGTTTACCTAAGATTACCTGATGGTACTTAACTTTATTATTAAAGTAAATAATAAGTATTAGCTAGAATAATTACATACTAAATATTTAGTTAATCAAAACCAAATGATCAAATTCTAAAATTTGCATGTAATTACCTAACAAGTGACTTGATTGTGCAAATATTTTTTACACCGTTAGTGCATAGAACTTAAGTAAACCTACCTCTTCAAATAGATCGACACATAGATAGCAACGAACAACGCAATCATTCAACCAAACGTGCTTAACTTCACTAGCAAAGTAACTACTAGTAGGTATAAGCTAAAACAATTAAACAATTAGTTGATCAAAAACCATATGAACAAATTCTAAAGAGCATAAATTCTATGCACTGACGGTGTAAAAAATATTTATACAATCAAGTCACTTATTAGATAATTACAAGTAATCTCTTGATAAGCACTAATTCATAATATGGTAAATATGGTAACCAACATGCTATTACACGTTCTATAGCTGACAGTGTAAAAACATTTTACACAATCAGGTAATTTATTAGGTAATTACAAGTACCTCTTGATAAATACTACTCCATCCATCCCAATTTGTTTGATACAACTCAAATTTCAAAGAGTCAAAAGGAGTTCCATTTATCACGATTTTTTCATATACCTCTTAAATATTTTAATATTGTTAATTATTGTAACTTATAATACTTTTTATGTAATTTTCAAATATGTAAATTTTATTTCAAGAAAACTTAAGATTCTAGGTCCAAATTCATAGTCAAATTAGAGAAGTTTAAGTCTCAAAATCTGAATTGTATCAAACAATTTGGGATAAAAGGAGTAATTAGTAATCCGATAAAAATGGTAACTAATATGTTATCACAGTCATAATGTAAAAAAATCTTTATGCCATCAGTGTATATAACTTAAATACCTAGTCCACTAGTTCACCTAAATTGCACTAGATCCAACTCATCTTATACTAGTTCTAACCAAGGAGAACTACAAAGCAAACTAAAACATAAGGATAAATAACTCAATGCAAGTAAAGTTGTATAAATATTTTTTTTTTTAACCCTAAATTAAAAGGATTTATAGTGTTTTCACACTTACCCTCTACCGTGACTCGAACCATTACCTAACGGTCGTGGTGCTTGTATAAATATTGAAAGTACATAATTAACACAACAAAAAAAAGTGAAAAACAGAGTAGATCTGAACTAAGCTAATGATGAAGTTTCTTACTCTTGATAAGCGGAGAGAACGAAGACTGATACAAAGAGAAGCCTCCCTGTGAATGATAAGAACGCCATTACTGTACTGACGGCTTTCTCTCTCTAGAAAACAAAGACTTTTAGAGATTCAAGAAGGAGAGAGAAACCAAGGAACTTCTACTGCATTAGCAGTTTGATTTATTTATTTATAGGTGAAATAACAGTACAGTTCATAAAAAGACATAAAACTATAAGATTATATGCCCTCAGCTAACCCACTCCTTTACGTGAGGCTGCCATAAGCGCATTGTGAGGCGCAGAGGAATAATTATATAGCCAAGTCATATAGGCAATACTAATGGAGCTTTTGTCCCCCTTACTTATTTTTCTGTTGTGGTTTGTTTCTACTATTAATATAATATTATAATTTGCCAAAAAAAAAGGACATAAAACTAATTTCTTCTTTTCTTTTTTTTAAATTTTTTGGCTGTTTGATTTATTTTGTAATTTCCCTCCAATGCTGCGCTATAAGTATTTGATATTCGGGTTGCAAACGCGCGCGAGTAGAATAATAGTATGTACGCGCTGAAGGGACGACTAATCGAAGGGGACACGTTTTATCGACCAATAGCATTTGGTCAAGTGATGTATAATTCAGTGACGTGGCAAATGGAAAGAGCGAGTGTTATGCAACTGCAATTGCAAGATGTGAGCCTCTAGTATTATTTTTTCTTATTAGAAAATTTTTACAAAAAAAAAAAAAAAAAAAAAAAGGAATTTTGCTCTGACGTGCCAATAGCGTTCCTGGTTATTTCAAACTGGAGGGTTTCTTTCCATTGGTTTTTCTAGCCAAACAATTAGGGGTCGTTTGGTAGGCTGTACTAAGTAAAATAATCCTTATATAAAAGTTTAATTCGTTCAATATAATATTTGGTTGCTCAATTCAATTTATGCACACCTAATACATGGATTACTTATACCTCATAGGAGGGCTTAGCTAATACCAAGGAAACCAAGGGATTACTAATCCCTGCATTAATTATACCTGGATAAGATCCTAAAATTACTAAACCGTCCTTCAAACCCTTTTTCTAAATTTCTTTATATACAGAAAGAAGAATATTTAAGGGTATAATTGTAAAGAAGATTTTGTACAGTTTTAAACCAAATACAAGCTAATTTTAATACAATGAACCACACACTTGATAAAAAATAATCCCAGCACTACAATCCCTACACTACTAATACATGCATTACTAATCCCTGCATTACTTGTGTCCGTACCAAACGACCTCTTAGAAATATAAGAGTTGTCGAACCTACAATAACAAAAATAATAAATTCAGTCAGATCTGGGAAGGATAATGTACACGTAGATCTTACATTTCTAATAGACCCTCGGGTCGAGAACAATAAAAGGAAACAATAATCAAATAATAGCAATAACAAGGTAAAAAACAGCGGAAGCAAATGGCGAAACATATTTTTTGAGGTTCGAATTTGATGAATGAAATTTTTTTTAATAGGAACAATTTTTCTTTTAATGAACATCATGCATAGTGATAATCAAAGTTCAAAGGCAACTACCAAACATAAATGAGAAACAAAAAGAATGATAAAGACTTTTTATGTCATAATTTAACTTAATTCTTTTCCGAGGAAAAGTCTTAAGCGGGTGTTATGGATCCCAAATTATCAAAGTTGCTTCATACTTGTGACCTTCTATTAAAGAAGGGTGTATTAAAAAAAGGACAGTCTGATGCATTAAGCTCTTGCTATGTGTGAGGTCTGAAAAATGATCGGATTACAAGGGTCTATCGTCTGCATTCTTACCCTACATTTATGCAAGATGCTGTTTTCACGGCTCGAACTCGTGACCTCTTAGTCACATGGCAACAACTTTACCGGTTACGTCAAGACTCTTCTTGACTCAAAAACATAAAAGGCTACTTAGTTGCCCATTAAAGACGCTTAGCGTCTTGCTAAACGAGTTCAATCGAACTTAATATTATTAACATTGAGAACTAATAAATATGAAAATTGCTAAGATTTTAACAAATCTTAAATTCTTGTTTTCTTTGTTTCTTTTTTTATTTCACTTTTGTGGTGGGGAGGGGGGAGGGGTTGAGAGGTGAGTAGAGCAAAATATTTGACAAAGATGAAATAAATACCTACAATATTCATGAGCAAAAGTCATTAGAAACCTAGCAACTAAGGAGTCACATTATAGGTTGGCCTATTGTGACTTCTCTAATCAAACCTTGCAACTACGGAATACATTACAGGTTGAACTCGTTGAGTTTAAATTCTAAGACGATTTGCCTATGTCGAAACACAAACCTTTATGATTTTCAGTTCATTTAGAATTTACGTTCGCATCATCTTTTTATCTTACAACATGAGTCTTTAAGTTAATTAATGTGCCCTCAAGCACTAAAAACTGGGAGATTTAATGCACAATTAAGAAATTATATTGTTAGCTTAAACATTAAGATACACAATTAAGAAAAAAAAAGGGAAGAAAGTGGGAGAGGACATGCATTTTTGCTTCATAATGAAGAAAGATTAGAACGTGCCATAATTTTCTATTGGCAAATCTAATTTAAAAAGTCATTATGTTAGATCGTGGCATAGATGTGTTGGAGATTTTTTTCATTATAGTAAATTGAAATATCTCTTCTTTTTTAAATGACAGTGATATTTTGATTAGTTTGCACGTTAAATCAATTATTTCATGGGACAATTGCTACTTTACATGAGCAGAGTACTAGTAATTTTACGGGCGAAGTATAGAGTTACTTTTAAGTCCGTTATTTAAAATATATTCATAATTTATAATATTTTTAAAGATTAATCAATTCACTCAAACTTCAGAATTGAGTATCCTAAATTTTTGAGCTGCTAATTTGAAATTCAGGATTAAGTGTCATGAATTTTGAACTACTATTTAAAATTCAGGATATAAGATTCCAACTTCTAGATATAATTTTCGAACTTTAGGACACGATGTCGTGAAGTTTGAACATTGAGGTTTAAATTCTAGGACATCGTGTCCTGAAGTTTGAATGAAATTAACTAGTCTTTAAATATATTATAGATTGTGAATATATTCTAAACAACATACTTCAAATGGCTGCCTGAATTAAAATTCAAACACATAAGAAAAAGTTTCCTCCCATTTTCCTCCCACTTTTCTCGAGATGTTCTTAACTCTATATGAATATAATTTCTATCCTGTTGATAATAAAATTTCTGCACACATATATAAATTGGTAAATCTTTTAGAAAAAGAAAAGGAATTTTTTATAACATGTCACACATTAATAGTATAAGAAAGTTTACACTTATTTGTCAGATGCAAATTCGGATTTAAATTATATATGTTTATATTAAGGGTTCTTAGTATTGAACTTATTGTTTTCTAAGCTTATGGGTTCAAACTTTTTTTTTTTTTTTTGTAATTTAGTAAATTAACACATAAATTTATATTCCCTATTAAAAATTCTGAATTTAAATATATAGTAACCCTAAATCTATATCAGCTTATAGTACTACAAAAATAAAAAATAGTTAAATTTATAACTGGTAATTGAAAAATAGCCAAAATTTCAAAAGTAATCAAAATTTAGTCACTTTTTTCATGTAAAGATAAAATCTAAACAAAAATACCCTTAAAATCCCAAAATATTTCAGCATAGTATGCGTGAGTTCGAACTTTTTACATATGAGATTACAGTATAATGTGTTGGAATTTCAACATAATATGCTGAAAGTTTAAATACGAAAACTCCATAATCCAGCATATTATATTGGAACTTTTCATGTGCTGGAGTTCCAACATAATATGCTGGAAGTTTATATGCAGGAGCTTCAAAATCCAACATATTATGCTGGAACTTTCTGTGTTTCAGTAAAACAATGATTATTTTTTAATGACTTGATAAACTTTGATTATCAGTATCAAAACTAGCTAGCCCGTGCTATTTTCATCCTATAGTATCCATTTACGTAGATTTAATAGCTCTTTTCACTTTTAACTAAGCCATGTGAGCTATTATGATCCAATAACTACCGGATTTCATCAAACTAAGGGGTTGCTTGGTACGTGGAAAAACAAAAATAATTTTGGGATAAAAAATTAGTGCTGTTTTATACCTTGTTTGATTATGTATTCTCATGATTAGAAACAATATTTCCTTCGGTCCACAATAAGTGTTAATTTTACCTTTTTATTTTTGTCCAAAATAAGTGTCCATTTACATAACGGAAAAAGGCCAAATATTTTCGTGTACTATGAGAAAATGTTTAAATATATCCCTCTTTATATTTTGGGTCCAAATATACTCTTATTGTAATACTAATAGTCCAAATATACCTGTCTTCCATTAAGTTTGTCCAAGGTGGCTATCTAATCCTACATGATGCTGATATTTGACGAGGTGGATGCAACGCGAGTCGTGACATTCCACTTCAGCGCCCCTGACCAATTTTACCTCTCCCCTCTATTTATTTTTTCACCACTAAAATTTTCTTCTCCTCCACGGTAAAATTTTCTTCTCCACTAAAACATGTATGAAGGTGTCTTTTTGTCTTTATACTTGGTACTTTGATATTTTTATTTTTTTTGATAACTAACTATTTTCATTAATCACCAATTAGGAAACTTTACAAAGTACAGCAAGCTACAACTCTGCTTGCTGAATCTAAAAATATAAACAAAGATCTTATGGTTATGTAACTATTCTTATCCTACTCCTTGGTTATTACACCAAAGTCTAGACTTGCTCCTATTTATCTCAGTTTGCTAGAAAGGCAGATGGTTAAGTATGCAACCAACCTTTACAAAAGCTCTCACATTACATACACAAGCAATTTCTCTAGCTAAACTATCCACCTTGCTGATACTTGTGCTAAAAGCGCTTCCTTTAATGACAGCCTGTATCTGAACCCCCTTTTCATATCTCGGAGAAGGTATGCAAGCAAGTCATCTGTGCTAATAAGTTCCTGCCTTTTTTTATAGGTAAGACATGGGGCAATAAGCCCCCTTTCACAAATTCTCGTCTTTTTCGATCGAAAGCTAAGCGTGCCAAATCATCTAAGCAAAGTCCTATTTGTCAAAGAAGAGAGCCAAGAGAAGCTCAAGTCATCCGGGATAAGAGAAGGTCCTATCCTAATAAGCCGGGGAAGAACCGGTCGAATAAGCAGTAATTCATCTTTGCCTAGATGAAGAATGGGCTACTTCCTTACAGGTTGAAGACTTTAATCTTCGACAACAAAGGACCGAAATCAAGACATGACAACAAGCGACCAAAATCAAGCTAAAGCCCCGCCGGGTCAGAACCCGGGGGCATGACGCCTGCCTTCGAGAATATTGGGGCCATGGCCCCCGAATCGGTCCTAGCGTCGAACGACTTCGAAAAACATTATCAGACAATCCAATATAACCAACAGAAGGCCGAAATATTCGTGACCGGCCGAGTATTATGACGAGGATCTCGGCACGCGCTGCTAATGTTTGTATGCATATCACACGCTGCTAATGTTTGTGTTTGCACACTAACATCAACATCAACTTTCCATCTCAAATGAGACCAATATGCTTGTATGCCAAAAAGAACTGATTTCACCAACTGGATCTGCCTTGCATATGAAAGTTTCTTAGTAGTCCAAGAAGAGATCCTTGCAACAATTTTATCAATAAGCGGTTGCCATTGAATTAGGGTGAGTTTCTTGGATGACAGTAGAACCCCTAAATATTTTAGGCTGGTCGACATGGACCCATGACTTTTGATGGAGTTTGGACAATATTTGAGATGAAATTGAAAGAAAAAATTATTTAATAGTGAAGGGGAAGAAAATTTTAGCGGTGAAAAAAGAAATAGAAGGGGAGGGTAAAATGGGTTAGGAGCGTTGAGGTGGCACCACGCGGCATCAACCTCATCAAATGTCACTGTTATGTAGGGTTGGATGTCCATATTGGACAAACTTAACGGAAGATGTGTATATTTAAACCAATAGCATTACGACATAGGTATATTTGGATCAAAAGTATAACAAGGGGTGTGTTTAAATCTTTTCTCATAGTACAAAGTATATTTGGCCCTTTTTCGTTTACATAATCAAGAAGGAATTAATTATATATTTTAAAATTTGCCCTTATTTACATATTTCAATAATTAAGATTAATTTAGTGAATACATCTTTCTTTTTCTCTAGGAGTTCATATTTCTTTAATGGGTGTGCCAAAGATAAAATGGTCACTTATTGTGGACTGGAGGGAATACCAGATAACTTCTATTTGCTAGTGGGTGAACTAGTAATCCCAGGATAAAGCAATAAAATTGAAAATCGTAGGATTAATACAATCTACCAAATAGTTAATAAGAAATAAACACAAGATAACTAATTTCAACATAATTAATTCAATATAACTAATATTTGTTTAATTAATCCCAATATAACTTGTCTTCAAACCAATCAACCCGGAAATGGACTATTTACGCGGCAGAGGGACTTTAGGCATTTGAGAAACTTTTCGGCGACATAAAACTTAAAAAAAAAACACTAGTTTTGCACTAGTTCTAAAGCACTTATCTAGTAGGCGTTGGGACATAAAAATTATAATTAAAAAAAGTAATATTTAAAGTTAAATTAAAAAATAATAGTTGGAATTTGAAAATGTGTTTGAATATGTATTTTACTTGAAAAAATTATTATAGTTTTGTGAGTGGGGGAAAAGAAAATTAAAAAAATTATCAAGATCACTTTTTAGTTTTTGAAAAACTCATCTTCGAATTTCTTTCAAAAACTTAGCAATATTTCATAGGCACACATTTTTTTAAAAAAAATTCGAAAAAAAGAATTTTTTTTATGGACAAACGGGTCCCTAGTATCCCACTTAACTCAATAGGATTTGTAAGGTAAGATTTAGCTCGCTATGTATTTGCTTGCATATAGGCGACACTACTCGAGTTTTTGTCCCCCTTACTTGTACTTTTCCTTTGCGGTTTGCTTTATTAGGAATAAAAACTTGCCAAAAAAACAAATATATCACACTTTCCGCAGCAACTGCGTAACAAAACGACATCGCTGCACAATAAGAACCGCAACTTTTTACCCTCCACTCTTTCGCGCCAAAAGCTTTTACCCTCCTTACAACAGTGAAAAAGCGCCAAAAAAGAAAAACCCGCGAAATTTAACTAAGGTAAAATCTATTACCGCCAAAACTTTCAATGCCTACAAAAGTCCCTCTTTCAAATCTTTCTATAGTCTCTCAAAAACTTTCATCTCTATTAATCCACAAAAAATCCAAGAACTTCTGCCCTTTTTTTTTTTTTCTAGCTTTGATACGTATTGTTATTTGCCCGAAATCAGTGGAAATGGAAGCAAAGGTTGATGAAGTGGTTCTGCATCTCGACTTTGTGGAATCAGAGAACGAGAAGAAAATAAAGATGATAAAATCAATCATAGGTTCTGAAATTTCAGAAAAGGTTATTCTTGAAGCCCTTTCTCAACAAAACAATAATCCAGAGGCAGCCATTAACCACTTGCTCGATTCTTCACTGCCGTCAGCCGTTCACAAGACCGTTACTAGCACTGGGGTTAGGATTGCTTCTATGGTAAAACAAGAAAATGTTGAAGAATCAGTGGGCTGTGGAACAGTTCATCGGATAAAAGTTAAAGAGGAACCTGATGTGGTTATTGATGAGAAAGGGCTAAAAGTGGAAGAAAAGAAGGTTCTTGATGGTTATGAATCAAAAGGGTCTGTTGGTAAATGTGATTTGAGCTTTGATGAATGGTTAATGTTGCCTGAAAACAATCCACGTATCGAGACACAGAAGCCGAAAGAAGAAGAAAAGAAACTTGAAATCATGAAAATTAAAGATGAGCAACAAGATGTACTTTGTGTTGAACCATTGCCAGCAAGGCCATTATCAAAACAAGAATACAATTCCCTGAGAAACAGTAATGTGGATAATGGTGCAAAACAAGAATACAACAGACTGAAAAGTAGTAGTAATGTGGCTATTTGTGCAAATATGGAAAAAATGGGAATCAAGAAAAATATGCTTAGTACTATTGTGATAGAAGATGGAGATTTTCCTGAAGATCCTGATTGGTTATTGGTTGGGAGGACTATTGTTACTGGGATTTCAACTACAAAAGGGAGAAAATTGGAAAACAATGAGATTGTTCATTTTGCTTTTCCTCAACAAGGGAATAGTAAGTGTAGTTCACAATGGGGTGGATCAAGAGCTGCCATTGCTGCTGCATCTTCCATTGTTAGATTCTCGACAAAAAGATTTGGGGAGGTAAACTTGAATTCAATCATATTATTAGCATTGTTGTTTTAGTACTTAGTCTTGTTATTCACTTTGCTACAAAGTTTCTTGTTGTCTATGATTCAGAATTTAAATTTGATAGGTTCGGTACTGGTTCAAATTTATTACTTATTAATGTTTTAATAGCTTTTCACATATGTATCTGTCACGACCCAAAATCCCAACCCGGTCGTGATGGCGCCTCTCGTGGGGACAAGGCAAGCCAAATCAATTCCATTTGCGTTCAATCCATTTAAATGACGCAATTTGACAACAAGAACATATTAACGATAAAGTGAGTCGAGGAATATGTGTATATATATAGTACCATCCCGACTACAGCCCTCAGATCGGGGTGTCACAAAGTCATGAGCCACTAGAGAAGGCCTAATGATAATATAACTATTACACTATTTTAAGTTCAAATGTTTGAGGGAAACAAAATCAACAAAAGAAAAGAGTTACGAGGCTGCGGACGCCAGCAGCTACCTCGTAATCTCTGAAGCTCCGGTCCAATAGTAGTATTCAGTACCTCTGAGTGGGACCGCTAACGCCTGAATCTGCATACAAGGTGCAGGGAGTAAAGTGAGTACTTCCAACTCAGTGAGTAATAAAAGTAAATAAGAACTAAAGATAAGAAACATATATATCATTAAACAATCCACGTCGAAGCAATAATTCAAATCACATTCCACACCAATACGTGAAATAAGCAGAATAATCACAACACCAAAATGCAATGCAATGCAATGCGATGTGATGCTATGCCATGCCATGTGATGCTATGCCATGCCATGCTATGCAATGCTAGTCATACTAGTCAACACTAGTCATGACCTGTGGCGGTACGTGCCACCCGATCCTCTGGGTACCCGCGCTCGGTGGGTGGTTCCGGCGCAATATATATATATATAAATTAGCCATACTAGTCAACACTAGTCATGGCCTGTGACGGCGTGTCACCCGATCCATGCATGTCTATGCAATGCAGTGCTAGTCATGCTAGCCAACCCTAGCCATGACCTGTGACGGCGTGTCACCCGATCCATATATATAAAAATAAACATTTGAAAACAGCGTATG
>MCJB01040228.1:0-61389 GCA_002018475.1 Nicotiana obtusifolia | reverse complement strand
CAGTTCCTAATAGGTAAAATTCTCCTGCCAAGTCTGTTGAAGAGGCTGAGCCCATCCGCACTGAAGAGCCCTCCATGGAGCCTCCATTGAAGGCTTTCATACCAGTGGGATGCTTCATAGGCTCTGACTTTAAGGTCGAGAAACCGTCCCCGGTACCCGGTCGAGGTGAACCGGTTTCAGACTATATCAGTTCGATCACCCCAAAGCATCTTGAGAGGGTGAAGGCTGAGTGCCATTGGACAGATAAGGAAATAATAATACCTTCTCCCAATGAAGCCATTACCACACATGTGGAGGGGTACCTTAATGTATATACTTACCCGTTCACATTAGGACCCATAGACCCTTTGATTGTCGAGTTTTGTAGGAGATATCAGGTCACTTTAGCTCAAGTCCACCCTTCTGTGTGGCGTATAGTTTACCTTTTTCGTTTTTTCGTAGATAAGGTCGAGGGGGGACACCCTTTTACCCTCGACCATTTGCTTCGATTATACAGTCCCCGAATGTTCCGAGGGGGGCTGATTAAACTAGCTCGCCGGGCCAGTAAGGCTCCGTTCTCGAGCATTGACGAAGACAGGGATCGGGGCTGGATGAGCCGATACGTCCGAATTAAAACTTCTGACCTAATCCCTGCTGATAATATGCCGTTCCCCAAGAAGTGGAACATGAAACGTAAGTGCTTCCCTATTCGAATTCTTTCATTACTGTCTTTCAGCGTATAACTGATGTGTTATCATGTGCAGCCGTTTCCCAGGCACTGGCCGCGATCGATGAACTGATGGAATGGGTCAGAAAAATCGTGGCCCAGAGGTCCTATTCCGAGCGGGCCTGGAGGGAAATATCGAAAGGTCTTTGGGAGGCTAAAAACCATGGTGAGCTTCATCTATATTCATCTTTCCCAGAACAATCAGCACCAATACTTAATATTCTGAAACTATGCTTTGCAGGTCTCTCGAAAGATGCCGAGTTGAGGTCGGCAATTACCGGTGGGACAGTTCCTCGTCCCCTTCCCGTGTCGGAGAAGGAAGGAGGAAAGAAAAGAAAAAGGGCTCCCGACCATGCTGAGCCCGAAAAGAAAAAAGGTAGAAAGAAGATGGCGGCTCGTAAGATCACAGCCCCTGATGCCTCTACCGATCTGAGTGACGACTCCGAGGGGGCAAAGAGCCCTGAACTTGACAAAACCCCTCGGGAAGTCCCCGAGCCCATTATGGAGGAAACCGGTGCCTCTCCAGAAGCAAATATTGAGACGGGAGTAAGGGCCGTAGATCGGGCCAATGTGCAGGAGGCGGCTCGGAGTTCTTCGAATATTCCCGAGATGGCGCATTCTCCCTCCTTCTTAGAGACAGTCCGAGACGCTGGGATACATACGCCGAGCAAGGTGCCGGCCACGGCAAGGGTCTTCGAGGAATTTTTCGACGGGGTGCCATCGACCGATACTTTTGGCCTTGAAATCCCCAGAAGGAGTCCCCCAGCCGAAACAAGTGGAACGTCGGCTGGTATTAAGCTAGTAGATAAGTTCCCCGCACCGAGCTCGAACCCTGAGAGGAGTCGGGTGATAACCCTTGCTATCCCCGAGGACGCCCGAGCATTAGGCCCCCCGGTAGGCATAGCAAGCTACCTCCACAGCTTGGCAACCGAAGAGAACCGAGCTGCTATGAACGCTGTGGACTGGGCTTGCTTGTTCAACGAGGCTCAGCAGGCACTTAACAAAGTAAGTTTACTTGTTTACTTTAAACTATATTAAATACTTTGGTCGACAACTAAAAATCTTCCGCTTGAATTTTCCACAGTCATCGGTGCTTCATCACGAAGTGTTCCTTCGTATCAAAGAAGGAATGGCACAAGAGTGGGAGCGACGTCAGCGGCTTGAAAATGAATTGGCCAATCTCCGGGCCGAACTGAACTCCACAAGGAAAGAACATGCCTCTTGCGTTGATCGATTGGGGCAAATGGACAACCAGTTGGATCAACTTCAGACTGAGCTGAGTGAGGCAAAATCTGAGGCGAGCAGTTGGAGAATCAAGACCGAGCTTCTAACTGCAGAGACAATGACTCTTCAAGGACAGGTCTCGACAGCTCAGGAAACAATCGGAGCCCTGACTAAGGACAATGAATACCATCGGCTCCAAGTTGAATCGTCCAACCAAGACCGGGCAGCCCTGGCCAACCGACTTCAGGAAGAAAAGTTAGAAATCACTGCTACTAAGGCCAAAGCTGATGGCTTGATAGCTCAGTATAGAGCTGATGCTGAAGTAGCTCACGAGCAATCAAAGGCGCTGACCGAATACACTCAATGCCAAACTCGCCTTACCGTTCTCGAGGAGCTTCAGGCCCGTGGCTTCAATTTGTCTTCCGATGTCGCTGAGGCATCAAAAATCTAGGATGAAATGAGAAGGAAAACATTTCTTGAAGAATACAAAGACGGCTCAGATTGACATTGTCTTGTTTTCCACAGCCTGAATGATGTAACTATCCCACTTGATATTTATTTAATATATCTCAAGTTTGTTCCTTGATTCTCGTGTGTCATAATATCCTGCCTTAGCTAGGATAGTAAATCGCGACCGACTAATTAGTAATTAGCCCGGCTTTGGCCTTGTAGTAAGTTCAAGATACATTAATAACTGGTTAGGCCTTAGCCTTGTTTAAAGCGATAACTAGCTTGGCCTTAGTCTTGTTCAAAGCGATTTAAATAAGTTATCATTTGCTCTGTTTTCAACCATTAAGCTTATAGGGATCGGGGTCATGCCTTAGCAAAATTTTGGACCCTTATCAAATAAGTTTGATTTTAACTTTGTCTCGAAGTCCTGTTCTTTCAAGCTTCGATCGAATAAGAATTTTTAATTTGATCTGGCCTTGGCCGTAAATCGGGATTGCCAAGATCGGTCTTAATTCCCTTTGTGCTTTATTAGCTTTAATAAGGCCTTAGCCTGGTGTGCAGGTTTTGGGGTTTGCCTTGTTAGGTCTTATCCCTCCCCCGGTCTCGATGCACATCTTCCACTAATATCGAGTATGGACAATGCGAAGATAATAAGAAAAGCCCTTAGGCTTGATAACACAATGTAGGCATCAAATGACTTTGTTAATATTTGTGTAATTGTACATCTTCAGTGGTCGGAGGGAAATCAGATCGTTCTATTCGGGTACGGCTCTTCTGGCAGTTTGACCCTTACATCAATTCCTAGTGATTTTTATTTTGACCCCTCGAAATTGGAGTAATCAAACGACTATAGCTAGATTTTAATACAGTTGATCTACGATAGCACGACATATGGCTGCCTTATTAAAAACCTTGCCGTAAAACCCAAATTGGGACAAAACCGGTCGAAGGGAAAAAGAGTGCAGCGCGTGCTTTCAGCCCTAATGTTTGGTGTTTACTTGTCCGATATCGATCTGTCCTGCATATGGTAGTATCGATAAACGAAGTAAAAGAAAGTAAAAAAGACATAGTAAAATACCTTAGCAGTAGTATCTCTTCAAGTGGCTCATGTTCCAGTTGTTTGGCAGCTGTTTACCATCCAAAGTCCCTAGCTTGTAAGAGCCCTTCCCGGTGACCTTTAGTATAGTGTAGGGACCTTCCCAGTTCGGTCCCAATTTTCCTTCGTTAGGGTCTCGAGTATTGGGGGTGACTCTCCTGAGCACCAAGTCCCCTATATTGAAGTGTCGAAGTCGAGCTCTCCGATTATAGTATCTCTCGATTCTCTGCTTCTGAGCTGCCATTCGAACTAGAGCAGCCTCCCTTCTCTCATCCAAGAGCTCTAGGCTAATATTCATAGCCTCTTGGTTGGATTCCTCAGTCGTGTGCCGAAATCTGACGCTCGGTTCGCCTACCTCGACCGGTATTAAAGCTTCAGCACCGTACACTAAAGAAAACGAAGTGGCTTCGGTACTGGTTTTATCCATCGTTCGATATGCCCACAAGATTTCGGGCAACATTTCCCTCCATCTTCCTTTGGCGTCGACTAGCCTTTTCTTCAGATTTTGAAGTATAGTTTTGTTGGTTGATTCCGCCTGACCGTTGCCGCTGGGATGGTAAGGAGTCGACAATATCCTTTTGATTTTATTGTCTTCGAAGAATTTGGTTACCTTGCTGCCGACGAACTACTTTCCATTGTCGCATACGATCTCAGAGGGCATTCCGAATCGGCAGATGATGTGATCCCATATGAAGTCGATCACCTCTTTTTCTCTGACCTTCTCATAAGCCTGTGCTTCAACCCACTTAGAAAAATAGTCAGTCGTAAAAAGGATAAACTGAGCTTTACCTGGTGCTCGAGGGAGTGGTCCTACTATATTCATTCCCCACTTCATAAATGGCCATGGTGATATAACTGAATGTAGTGTTTCAGCAGGCTGGTGGATGGCCGGTGCATGTCGTTGACACCTGTCGCATTTGCGCACGAATTCTTTTGCGTCTTTCTCCATATCGATCCAGTAATAGCCAGCTCGGATTACCTTCCAAACCGGTGAATCGGAGCCTGAATGATTGCCACAAGCTCCCTCATGTATCTCTTTCAAGACATACTCGGTATCCCCGGGGCCGAGACATATAGCTAAGGGTCCTCCAAAGGTTCTTCTATAAAGGGTCCCATCGTTGGCCAAACAAAATCGGGCTGCCTTAGTACGCAAAGCCCTTGACTCTTTGGGGTCGTGCGGAACTTTGCCTGAGCTGAGGTACTCTATGTACTTGTTTCTCCAGTCCCACGTCAGACTTGTCGAGTTGACCTCGGCATGGCCTTCTTCCACTACCGATCTCATCAACTGTACGACCTTTTCGGAGTCGATTTCTTCATCATCGACCGACGAGCCTAGGTTCGCGAGAGCGTCGGCTTCGCTGTTTTGTTCCCGGGGAATGTGCTGCAGGGTCCATTCCTTGAACCTCTGCAAAGTGATTTGAAGCTTATCCACATACCTTTGCATACGGCTCTCTCTGACTTCGAACGTCCTATTCACTTGGTTGACCACAAGGAGGGAGTCGCACTTGGCCTCGATTATTTCTGCCCCAAGGTTCTTGGCTAGTTCTATTTCATATTAAGAACACTTACCCAAATCAAGTTCATGAAGAATCCCCTCTAGAATTGTCCAAAACTGAGGCTTCCAACTCAAAAGAAATGAAGAAAAATTAACCAACTTCGGCCCTTAACATTCTGCCCAGAATCGCACCTACAGCTTCGCTTTTGCGAACAAAACTTCGCTTCTATGGAGAAGCACCGGAGGCCAGCCTTCGCACCTCTGGAAAATTTCCGCTTCTGCGCAAACGCAGGTGCGATCCAAGCTTCCGCTTGTGTGATCGAGGATTCCGCTTCAACGGAGCGCATATGCACCCCGCATTCCACTTCTGCGGCTCCTCCCTTCCGGTCCGAATTTTGCTTCTGCGACCAAAGTGCCGCATTTGCGGGCTTGCATCTGCGACCAGCCCTCCGCAGATGTGGACATACCAGAACCTCTGCCATCAGCCTTATCCAAAATGATCTGAAACGATCCGAACCTCACCCGAAACTCATCTGAGCCACTCAGGATTCCATCCGAATATACTAACAAGTCCTACAATATAACGCGAGCCTACTTGAGGTCTCAAATCACATCAAACAACGTCAAAATTTTGAATCGCACCTCGAATAAAACTTATGAATTTTCAAGTCTTCCAATTTCTAAAACTCGTGCTGAAACATATCAAATCAACCCGAAATGAACCCAAATTTTGCACAAGTCTCAATTGACATAACGAAGCTATTCCAAGGCTCGGAATCCCAAACGGACATCAATAACACTAAAGTCCACTTCAAGTCAAACTTAGGAATTTCTAAAACAGTCAAAATGCCAATTTTTCCCCATAAGCGCTGAAATGCTCCCGGGCAACCCGATACTCAACTCGAACATACCCCTAAGTCCGAAATCATCATACCCTATTGGAACCTTCAAATCCCAATTTCGAGAGCATTTACTCAAAAGTCAAACCTTAGTCAACTCTTCCAACTTAAAGCTTTTGAATTTAGAATTTTCCATCTGAATCAACTCCGAACTTCCCGAAATTCAATTCCGACCACATGTACACGTCATAATACATGAACTAAAACTACTCAAGGTCTCAAACCGCCGAACAACGCGCTAGAGCTCAAAAGAACCAGTCGGATCATTACATTCTCCCCCATTTAAACATTTGTTCGTCCTCGAACGTGCCAAGAAGCGTGGGTTGACCAAAAATCACTGTATAATACCTCGGGCACCTGCCCGTGCCACCACAACCCATGCGAGCACATTAGCTTGAGTCAGACTGAAGACCCTCCTTTTTAGTTTATCCAACAAGCCTTAGGACCAAATTCCAACATTCGAATTTCTCTACAAGACCTGATTCTAACATATGAGCACCATGTCGATCCCCACATGCTGAACCAAATCATAATCATGCACCCATGTTGATATCACACCATGCACCGGATAACTCATTTGCCCATGGTAACCTCCTCTAAGCACAATAGCTGCAAATTCACTAACTCGATGTCCGTAGTATACCTTATAATGCGTATAAGCCCTTATCCAACCCTAGCAGTACCACAACGACGAAAACAACACGTAGAAGCATATAACTACCTGCCAAATCAAAATTCCTAGAGTCTCTCCACTTGGCAAGAACCATTTCCTTATTTTGAACTGATCATTGACATTTTCTCTTTATTATACCTTACATAACTCTAATCACACCAATTTCAGGTCCAATAACCTCATCTCACCCAGTACTTAGATGCTCAAAAAATAAGCCACCTCGAACACTGACTAATCTTATATGACGCCACCAGTGCGCCTGTGAACTACTACTCGAATATGACACATAAGGAAGAACGAACTTTGGCAAAGAACTATCAAGCCCGCGTAACAAATAAAACGGCCAACAACTGCTATGAACCTTTCTCAGAGATGAAAACAAGAAACACAAAAATAAGTATAGGGAAGCGCACTCAACATTTCACTGTTGCGGCGTACAACCCGATCCATATATGATACCGTTGTGGCGTGCAACCCGATCCAAACATCATACCGTGGCGGCGTGCCACTCGATCCACACATAACAATCAATAAGGAAATAACCATCGAGCCATAATGCTCTTACCTACGGAATGCCTGAATATCGACCACAAGCACGCCAAGTGCATAAATACGACCCTGGGGAAATGGATAGCACCACGCGCTACAAAACCTTAAGCACGACTAAGGCGCAATAACAATAAGCTACACAGGATCACAACACACCTGTGAATAACCAAGCCGTCTCACAACCCACGTGGCATAATATAGTACTACAGAGAATAGCTGATGACAGGAATAACATCCAACACCTGAAGACTTCTCCATAAGCAATGCTATGCTGAATGATCACATCCGACCAGATGTAGAGCATACATTCACATTAGATGTACTAGCGGACCTCAAGCCGATTTCGATCATCCCATACTAGGCCAATAATCTTTCAAGGATCCACAATGACCCCATCCATAACACCTAAGAGCGGTTGTCAAATCTGGAACAATCTCCCACAATCCACAACCAAAGGAATAGAGCGCCTCCTAGTCATAATCTCTCCCATTGGCGACAGTACCAAAACCTCCATACCTAATTTAAATCTCTAACAATCGAATGGCTAACACGTCACACTTATACAATCTTCTCGTGGGATATACCCCCACAACCTTCCGCACTAGTTAGTAAATTCAACACATTAATGGCCATCAACCATGCTATTTCCATACTGCTAGTCAAGCATCTGCATTTCAATAGCCAATACTTCTTCCACAAAACAAACCATCCTCCGGCGGCCTGAAAATAGTGCCAACATATTCCGAACATCTGAAATCTTCCCGTGCTCCTTCGAGATTGTGACATTCTTATCAAAACTCAACCGTAACCTTGATCCACAACTTCCAATTACTATACCGCTCACTGCACCTATCCTGCCTCTACGCGAGAGTCCAAGAATTTCATCATTATCGCTGAACCACCAGTAGAATAAACACTTCGTCAGCTAGAACCCCTTTCACTTCACTTATTTCAAACGAACCATTCCAACACGCAGCCAAATTCCCATATCCGCAGAAAATTGAACCTCAAATTGTGGTCTAAATCATCATAGCTCTTCCGAGACTCATTTACACATAATAAGGCCATCAGAATCAAACACTTCCAAATCAATCAAATTACAGTGGCTATCAAGCCTGCACATGCAGCCACTAATCACCTGTATAGCTTAACACAACAAAGAAACTGATCATTTCTACAACCATGCTGATCCAAACCATTACTAACTGAACCAACTTCTTCCAATTTACCCTAGACTTGCTTTCGAAATAATAGCTTCATTCAAACACATAACAGACCTCAAACAACACTCATCGCAAGTGACCCAGAGCATGATATCACATCGCTTCAATCCCCATCAGCCACCTCATACTCTCCAACTGATACACCCGTTCTCAAAGACCTCCTGCGAATTCGGAGCTGTTTCTCCCATTTCTCCAACACTACACCGACCCGATAATAACATAGAAGTTCCCCAAGTATTCTTCACACTCTGCCGCAAAACCCAGTCCTCATCCACATAACAAACCCAAAATTATTAAACACTAGAACCATTGTTGACTGTCACCCGCTCTGACCTGGTCACGAATATGTAACCAACCTCTAGTGCTCTACTAGCACATGAACACTTTCAAAGGAGAAACCAGATGAATTCTTTTCCTTGCCCATCACATCCACAGGAAGCATAAATTTTGAGTCATCCCCAACATGTGCACATGAATCGATAAGGCGAAATGTAACACATATACGTCAAATTCCTCGTCCAAAATACCTCTTGGTCATATCTAACCCACCAATACACCGATAACCAAAAACTACACAGGCACACAACTACATGACTCAATCATAGACGATGGGATCCCCCACTTAGCTTCACGCTACAACCACATAGATCCAGACCCTACAATGACCACTCATCCCGAGTGACTCAAAGCACGAGACCATATCGTCTCAATACCCATCAGTCACCTCATACCCTCCTTATGCACTTAATAGTATCTCCAACCGATACACCTGTTCTGAAAGACCTCCTGCGAATCTGGAGCTGTTTCTCCCATTTTTCCAACACTGCACCGACCCGATGATAACATAGAAATTCCCCAAGTATTCTTCACACTCTGCCGCAAAACCCAGTCCTCAGCCACATACGAACCCAAAATATTTAAACACCGTACTTTAATTCTTGAACCCACTAGAACCATTGTTGAGAGTCACCTGCTCTGACCTGGTCCCAAATATGTAACCAACCTCTAGTGTTCTGCTAGAACATGAACACTTTCAAAGAAGCAACCAGATGAATTCTTTTCCTTGCCCATCACATCCACAGGAAGCATAAATTCTGAGTCATCCCCAACACTTGCACATGAATCGATAAGGCGAAATGTAACACATATACGTCAAATTCCTCGTCCAAAATACCTCTTGGTCACATCTAACCCACCAATACACCGATAACCAAAAACTACACAGGCACACAACTACGTGACTCAATCATAGACGGCGGGATCCCCCACTTAGCTTCACGCTACAACCACATAGATCCAGACCCCACAATGACCACTCATCCCGAGTGACCCAAAGCACGAGACCACATCGTCACAATACCCATCAGCCACCTCATACCCTCCTTATGCACTTTATAGTATATCCAACTGATACACCCGTTCTGAAAGACCTCCTGCGAATTCGGAGCTGTTTCTCCCATTTCTCCAACACTACACCGACCCGATGATAATATAGAAGTTCCCCAAGTATTCTTCACACTCTGCCGCAAAACCCAGTCCTCAGCCACATAACGAACCCAAAATTTTTAAACACTGCACTTTAATTCTTGAAACCACTAGAACCATTGTTGACTGTCACCCGCTCTGACCTGGTCACGAATATGTAACCAACCTCTAGTGCTCTGCTAGCACATGAACACTTTCAAAGAAGCAACCAGATGAATTCTTTTCCTTGCCTATCACATCTAGAGGAAGCATAAATTCTAAGTCATCCCCAACACTTGCACATGAATAGATAAGGCGAAATGTAACACATATGTCCAAAATACCTCACGGTCATATCTAATCCACCAATACATCGATAACCAAAAACTACACAGGCACACAACTACATGACTCAATCATAGACGGTGGCATCCCTCACTTAGCTTCACGCTACAACCACGTAGATCCAGACCCCACAATGACATCTTCTTCCAAGTTACCATGATTCCACACTGTTACTCGACTAACTTCTCGCAAGCTCTTGTTGCACCAATCATAACACATCCCAAACTATCAGCCATTATCGTGCACTCAACCTCCTAGAGATCATACCGTCTTCTTCAAGTGACCCAAGCTCGCATCGCAATATATGCATCCCCTGCTGGGTAGAAAGTTGAACTTTCCATATGAACCTTATCAAAACCACAGTAACGATCCGGCCAGTCATTTTGAGAGTATTAGCCCTGATCCGCTAATTATTGATCCCTATATTTTATTTTTGTGGTTATGTGACTTGTCGGGGCACTTAGTGTCGAGTTCAGAAGAGTTTCGGAATGAAATAGGACACATAGTCCCTAAATTGGAAGTTTAAGTTGTAGGAGTTTACCGTAGTTTGACTTGTGTGAAGACGACTATCGAATGAAGTTTTGACGATTCCAATAGCTCTGTAGGGTGATGTTGGTCTTAGGAGCATGTCCGGATGTTGATTTGGAGGTCTGCAGGTCATTTCGGTGTTAATTGGCGAAAATTGAAAAGTTGGAAGAATTTTAGGAAGTTTGATCGGGAGTGTACTTTTTGATATCGAGGTCGAATTCCCATTTCGAAAATTAGAATAGGTCTGCAATGTCAATTATGAGTTGTGTACAAAATTTGATGTCAATCGGAGTTATTTCAGTATGAATCAGCGTCGGTTCCGGAATTTGGAAGTTCATAGTTGCTAATCGTTGAATTCATGTTGTTTGATGTGGTTTTCGGTCTTGAGTAGGTCGGTTAGGTTTTTTGGGACTAGTTGGTATTCTCGGACGGGGTCCTGGGGGGAGGGGGCCGGGGTGTTATTCGGATCGATATCAGAACAATTGTTGGACTTATACATTTCTGAGAATCCCAACTTCTGGTGTCATCGCACCTGCGGAGGGTATGAACACAGGTGCGAACTGGCATGTGCGTGTGAGGAAGCACAAAAGCAGAGAAGGAAGCTTAGGTTAGGGCTCGCAGGTGCAAAAAAGGTTCTGCAGGAGCGGCTTCGCTTCTGCGATGGAGAGGATCGCAGGTGCATACCTGAGCGCAGATGCGACGCGCGAGCCGCAGGTGTGCATGTGCGGGTGCGGGTGCGGGTGTTTTTCCAAAAAATCAGATCCTTTAGACAAAAATGAGGTCCGCACCTGCGATGGGTTTTCCCCAGATGCGGCTAAGGCTTCGCAGAAGCGATTCTTCTGGGTAGAAAAAAGGAAAAATTGAGAGTTTGATTTCATTTTCATTTTGGGACTTTGAGAGCTCGGATTGAGGCGAGATTTTGAGAGATTTTTAGAGGAAGTCTTGGGGAAAGGATTCTTGACCTGGTTTTTGATTAATTCCCATGAATCTACTGTTAATTACACCTTTAAATTATTGTTTTGGAGTTTAATTGGGGAAAAAGGTGTAGAAGCTCTTAGACTAAATTCTTGGCTTTTGAAAGGCAAAATGGGATCGGATTTGAATAAATCTTGTATGGTTGGACTCGATATCAAATGGGTGTTTGGATTTTATAATATTGGTCGGGTTCCGAGCGCCCAGGTTTGACTTTTTGGGGAGATTTTCTAATTCTTTGCTAAAATCATTATTTCATTATTTAAACTAGTTTCCAATAGTTATATTTAAAGTATGAAATTGTTTGGCTAGACTCGAGCCATTCGGAGTTGGAAAATCGAGGGAAAAGCCTTCTAATTGATTGATTGAGCATGGTTTGAGGTAAGTGACTTGTCTAACCTTATATGGAGGAAATTCCCCTAAGGATTTGGTACCAATTTGTGATATGTGAAGGCTGCGTACGCAAGGTGACGAGTGCATACACAGGCTAAAATTTAGAATTCTGGTTTTAGCTACGTAGTTTCCTTTTCATGCCTTAATTGAGTTACTTTACCATGTTGTAGTTTAGCCTAATTTCACATGTCTACTTGTCTTATCTCCTATTTGCAACTTGTATCACATTTTTATTTGAATTACTTTCGTTTCTTGATTTTCGTATTCATTACTTAACTGTGGAGTTCTTTACTTGAAATTGCTATCCTTGAAATATCTTGTAGTTGAGTTTGGTGTTAAATTGCAAGGTCGTGGTTCTTTTGAGACAAGGGGTAAGTTGTGAAATATCATTTATTTAGTTGTTGTGTTTTGTCTTTTGTGTTATTGTTGAGGTGATTGTTTGGTTGTTTGCACGAGGTTTCTGTCGTGCTGTTGTTACTGTTGCACGAGGATTTTGCCGTGCGGTTGTTATTATTTGCAAGAGGTTTCTACCATGCCGTTGTGATTATTGGTATGCATGCGGTGGTATAAGGTCTAGGTGTTGAAACGCATGCAGTGAGATAAGGTAGGCTTGATACGCGTGGCTAGTAGGGGAACTACCAAAAGCCATGCGGTGTAATAAGGTGGGCTAAAATGCGGGATTCTATTTCGGAAAAAATGATTTTCAAAATCAAATATAAAGGCTCTCGCGGTGATATAAGGAAAGACTGTGAGTTACTTTATGATTTGGGACTACGAGGCAGTACCTCGGGAGTGCCCCTGTTGATCTTTTTTATTTACTGTATTATTTGGTTGTTGTTACCTTAACATGTAAAATTCTTGCTTTTCTTTCGTGTTGTATTAGCTTTTCCTTGATTCTGTGTTGTTACTTCCCGCAAATTCTTTAGTTTTCACTTCCCTATCATTTTTTTTATATCATTATATCTTCTGTTTGTTTCTTATTATCTCCAATAGGGCCTTGACCTGACCTTGTCACTACTCTATCAAGGTTAAGTTTGGCACTTACTAGGTACTGTTGTGGTGTACTCATACTATGCTTCTGCACATGTTTTGTCCAGATCCAGGTACATCGTATCAGCCTCGGTGTTAGTGCATTACGTGGCTTGCTTATCGGAGACTTCAAGGTACACCTGCCCCGGTCCGCAGGCCTCGAAGTCCCCTTCTATCCTATTCTTTTCTTATTTCGTTACATCTTTATAGACAGTGATGTATAAGAGCGTTCACTACTGTATCTAAAGCTTGAGACTTGTATTTACACCGGGTTTTGGGAGATGTACGTGTTGATTTACAGATTTCATTTAATATAGTTGTTGATGTTTTGAGATTTAAATTATTATTCCGTTGTTCCGCATGTTTTGTTAAGCTTACCTAGTCTTAGAGACTAGGTGTCGTCACGACATCTTACGGAGGGGATTTGGGGTCGTGACAACCACTCAACTGCTAACCTACTCACAGGAGATAGCCCACATGTGTAACCTGATATCGACCTCCTCCCACATCATTGCGATAGTTACATCTATCATGAAATCTACTAACCTACCCGGGTCCACACTGATCCGCCGGCCGTAAAAATCCCTTCATTTATTAACATCACCCGAAGGTCCAACAACGTGTTTGAAACTCAAAGCCGTATTGCACCCAAGACAATGATCGAATTTTTCACTTTTTCCTACATTCCAATCAAGCCCTTCTCGTCACATTCAAAATTTCCTAAGCATAGAAACCACCTCAGAGATCATCTCCCTCGAACCATCAACACTGGAAACACTGATTCAATCCTGAAGTCACAACACACAACCATCTTTGTTAACTTCCTCTTAGGTTCCATCTCACAACACCGTGCCCAGGGGCAACCAAATGAAGATCAACACGCCGATGAGCTTCAATGCATTCCATCAAGGATGGCGACACCACAATATTTATAAGAATTCCACCAAATTCGATAATATCAAATCTTGGCTGTAGGCAACCAACACTGGGCTGAAATGACAGAATACTCCTCCACAAGGCGACGATAATGGTCCGCTTGCATTCGCATTGAAAAGCACATTGTGCCACATCCGTAGCATTTTCAAAACTCGTCTGTGCCCAATTGACAACAAGCACTCCACACCGTATAAGAATGAGTAGGAAGGAAATGAAGGCATAAGCTTCAATGGAATCAAATCGCACGACGAGGAATCAAGAAAGGAATTGCTCCAACAGCCCTGTAGCCTCTCGAAGATAAGTACAAACGTCTCCGTACTGATCTGCAAGACTCTACTAGACATGCTCATGACTCATGAGACCTAAGTGAACCTAAAGCTCTGATACTAAGTTGTAACGATCCAAAACTCACTATAGGCCGTGATGGCGCCCAACGTCGCCGTTAGGCCAGCCAACAGTGAATTGTCAACTTAGTTATTCATTTTATTATTTTTGAAATCCTGAATCTCATTAATTAATAGTAAAATCTGGCACTCATAGAAACTTGTGCCATTCTTTACAAATTTCCGAAAGTAAATAAATCATAAAGTGAAATGATAATAATAACGTGAACTACAATAGTGAACATCCATCAGGAACCCCCAAAACCTGGTGTTACAAGAGCATGAGCATCTACTAGAAGGTACAATAACAACACAACATATGTCTGGAATACAAGATAGACAGGATAATATAAATAATTATGATGGAGACTCCATATGCTGCGGATCGTAACATGGGATGCAGCTCACCGTAAAGTCCCTGCAATAGCTACGTCGTGGCGCCCAAAAGACCACCAGAAATATATAAACCTGCACAATGAGTGCAGAAGTGTAGTATGAATACGTAAATCAACGCGTACCCAGTAAGTATCTAGCTAACCCCGGATCGACATTGACACTTACTAGTGGTCAAATATATCAAGTATAGTAGAAAGTAAACAAGTATGAAGCATGGTAAGCAACAACAAGTGCAGGTAAAGGCAAATAATACGGTCTACAGTTGAACAGTGTACACACAGTTCTCAAATACTAGATACCTCTCTAATGGAGTACTAATGGTCAACACCAAATCAACGGTCACATCTCAAGTTGGAAAGTTCATGAATATGCGGACTTCTTATCAAGTATTTCGCACGATTCTGCCAAGGAGTGGTTTTAAAGAAATGCCGAGGCGAACGAGCCGATCCCATAAGAATATGATGCTGATACTACCGAGGCTTACGGCTCGATCCCAAGAATATGATACTCATAATGCCAAGGTGAACGGCCCAATACCATAAGAATATGATACTGCCGAGGCGAACGGCCCAATACCATAAGAATATGATACTGCCGAGGCGAACGGCCCAATCCCATAAGTGTGTGATACATATATCCTGCTGAGGCGAATCGCCCAATACCATAAGAGTGTTGTTGAGGCGTTCAGCCCGATCCCATAAGAGTATTTTTATAGAAATGTCGAGGCGAACCGTCCAATCCCATAAGAGTGTGGTACATAATCCTGCCGAGGCGAGCGGCCCGATCCCATAAGACTGTGGTACATGATACTGCCAAGGCGAACGGCCCGATCCCATTAGAATGAGAAGCTTTAATGGGTCCTTGACCCCCACTCACGAATATACGTGTGAGTTATTAATTTTATGAAAACTTTTCGATGAACACACACAACGTGGTAGAAATCCGTAAGGGAAGTACAATTTCTACGGCTAACCAAGTAGCTCGTCCAATTTCTAAAATAGCAAGTCTATTGCTCTACACAAAATGCGAAATAAAGTAATTAAATAGGGAAGAATAACTCAATAGTACATTTAAAACATGGCGTGAATCTTAGTCTACCCGGACATAATAAGGAATTCCAGTATACGCACAAACAACTCGTCACCTCGTACATGTATAGCTCCCACAAAATGTAGCATGAAATAAATATAACACCTACGGGGTAATTTTCCCCACACAAGGTTAGAGAGGAAACTTACCTCGCTCCGAAGTTCCATAATCGGCTCCAATGCCTCTCTAACCGATGCCCATCTATCTGAAACTAGTCAAACAATCAGGAAAACTCAATAAAAATATACTCCAACATCATAATTAATTAATTTATAATGCTTCCCAACTCCGCTCAAAAAGTCAACAAAGTTAACCCTCGGGCCCATGTGCCCGGAATCCCACAAAATTAACAAAATCCAAACACACATTCTAATACGAGTCCAACCATACCAAAATTATCAAATTCCGCCCTCCAAATCTTCATTTTACATTTTCGAAAGATTTTACAAATTTTCCAATTTCTCCATTCAATTCACTAATTAATGATGAAATAATCATGGAATCATGAAGTATAATCAATTTCGGATGAAGAACACTTACCCAAATCAAATTCGTGAAGAACCCTCTCCAAAATAGCCCAAAACCAAGGCTTCCAACTCAAAAGAAATGAACAAAAATGACCAACTTCGACCCTTAACATTCTGCCCAGAATCGCACCTGCGGTGTTGCTTTTGCGACCAAAACTTCGCTTCTGCGGAGAAGCACTGGAGACCAGCCTTCGCACCTGCGAAAAAGTTCCGCTTCTGTGCAAACGCAGGTGTGATCCAAGCTTCCGCTTCTGCGCTGCCTTCCGCTTCTGCGATCGAGGATTCTTCTTTTGCGGACGCGCAGACTCGCCCAGCATTCCGCTTCTGAGGCTCCCCCCTTCCAGTCCAAATTTTGCTTCTGCGACCAAAGTGCCGCATCTGCGGGATCATATCTGCGACTAGCCCTCCGCAAATGTGGACACACCAGAACCTCTGCCATCAGCCTTAACCAAAATGATCCGAAACAATCTGAACCTCGTCCGAAACTCATCCGAGCCACTCGGGACCCCGTCCAAATATACCAACAAGTCTTATAACATAACGCGGACCTACTCGAGGCTTCAAATCAAATCAAACAATATCCAAATTTTGAATCGCACCTCGAATCAAACTTATGAATTTTCAAGTCTTCCAATATCCCAAACTCGTGTCGAAACATATCAAATCAACCCGGAATGAACCCAAATTCTGTACACAAGTCCCAACTGACATAACGAAGCTATTCCAAGGCTCGGAAACCCAAACGGACATCAATAACACCAAAGTCAACTTCAAGTCAAACTTATGAATTTCTATAACTTTCAAAATGTAAACTTTTCACAATAAGCGTCAAAATGCTCCCGAGCGACGATACTCAACCCGAACATATGCCCAAGTCCGAAATTACGAAACGGGCCTATTGGAACCTTCAAATCCAGATTCTGTGATCGTTTACTGAAAAGTCAAACCTTAGTCAACTCTTCCAACTAAAAGCTTCCGAATTGAGAATTTTACATCCGAATTAACTCCGAACTTCCCGAAATTCAATTCCGACCACACGTACAAGTCATAATACATGAAGTGAAATTACTCAAGGCCTCAAACCCCCGAACGATGCGCTAGAGCTCAAAACGACCGATCGGGTCATTACAGCTATTGATGGATCCCAATTTGAAGTTCATAAATTCTTTATTTCTTTATTAGTTTTGTATTTTGGCTTTTTCAAATTAGCGCATGAATTATTAATATTATAAAATCATATATATTTATTCAGATGGCTTGTTATTTTGACATATTTCTGTGTATGTATAACAGTGTGCACTCGCAAGACCACTCAGTGAAAGGGACTATAGCGGTATCAAATTTTGTCCAAGCTTTGGGTATATCTTTGGTTCATGGAACTCTATGAAACACGAGAGAATGACGTGAAAGGTTAGTTATTTTATTGAAAGACATGACTCTTTACGAGAGAAACGATAAATCTATGTTTATTTTATGATAATATCATTGAAAATTGCTATTTTATATAATTATCAATGTGGTTGTCACGACCCAAAATCCACTATAGGTCGTGATGGCGTCTAACGCTGCCATCAGGAAAACCAACGGTGATTTACCAATTTGATTACTCATTTTATTACATTGAAGTCATAATTTCTAATAATTAAACAATATAAAATAGAATTTACATGGGTAAATGATAATATTTACACGAACCACACTACTAAACAACCCGAAGGAACCCTCAACACCCCGTGTCATAAGTGCATGAGCATTTTCTAAGGAGTACAATAATAATACAACATCTATCCAGAAGATAAATAAGACAAGATAAAATAAATAGTATGATGGAGACTCGGTGGACTGCGATGCGTAGCCTAGATTGCAGATCACATAAAGTCTCCTCAACATATGCACCTATGCGCCAAGATGATCACCAAATGAACCTGTCAGATCCTGCACATTTAGAGCAGAAGTGCAGCATGGGTACGTAAATCAACGCGTACCCAGTAAGTATCTATCCTAACCCCGGAGAAGTAGTGACGAGGGGTCGACATCGACACTTACTAGAGATCCAATAAATCAATATGATAAATCATAAGCAGATATGAAGCACAACAGCAATAATGGGGTAAAACTGTAAGTTACATAATCTTCCAAAAAATTCTTTTAAAGATATAAATTTCTCGATCTTGTATTCTATCTTAACCGCTCATAAAATGTCAAGTGACAATATCAAATAAATAAGGAATACTATAAAAATGCTGGGCATCAGTGGAAGGTTTATCTCGTGAATATTCGGACTACCAGCGATATAACGCACGATTCTGCCCGATCCAGAATAATGTGTACACTACTGAGGGTCGAGCGACACAAACAATAGATGCATATATTATATTGCCGAGCGTTCGGCTCGCTCCACAAGAAAGGAAGGAAGTTACCGAATTACGATACACGTGCATACAATACAGTACATGAGCACAAAATGATTATAATCTTTACCGTTTCTCAAATAACTCGCCCACAACTCAAAGTGTTAAGGCTTGGCCTAGTATACATATTTGTTTCTAAATAAAACTCAGTTTTAACTTTAATTAATTAAGCCAGCAGAACAAGTTCAAATAATTCAATTGTTACATAATAAATTCCTAAGTCTACCCAGACATAAACATGCTTTAGCTATGTACGGACTCTCGTCACCTCGTGCGTACCTAGTACCCACAACTAGTTGCATATAACAATAAATATCACCTAGGGGTAGTTTCCCCCTCACAAGGTTAGACAGCAGACTTACCCTTCTCCGAAGTTCCAAAACCGTCTCTAACGCCTCTCTAAATCTTCAATTCCAGCCAAACGATCCGAAACTTGTCAAATAATGTGCAACTCAATAACAATATATTCCAATGCTTATAATTAATCAATTCATAAAAATCCCCAACTCCACTCTAAAAGTCAATAAAGTCAAACCTCGGGCCCACGTGCTGGGATTCCAAAAATTTTCGAAGATAAACTTTACCCATAACACTACAAACTCAACTATATGATTTATTCCCAATTCCATGTCCATTTTAATGGTCAAAATCCAAAAATACCAATTCTAGGTTTTCTACCAAAATCCCACAATTTCTACTAATTTTCATGTTTCAATCCTTATAGAATCAATGTATTTAACTTACAATATGCGGGAATTACTTACTTTGAAATAGATGTTGAAAATATCCCTTTGAAGAGCTCCAAAAATCGCCCAAGCCATGTGAGAAGTGGAAGAAATGAACCAAAACCCGCAATAAAACAAGTCTGCCCTGCAACTTCCTTCTTCGCGATCGCGTAAAAGGCCTCACGATCCGAAGACCAAATGCCGCCGCCCCCAAAAACTCCTCTTTGCGTTCGCGTTCGTGTCACCCACGCCGCATTCATGATGCCTCCAGGTCCAGATGCTTCGCGTTTGCGGTCACACAACCGCGTTCGCGAAGGCTTAATGCTTCCAAGCCCCCAGCTCCCTTCCTTCTTCGCGTTCGCGACCTCCGTATTGTGTTCGCGTAAGCTGCTCCAGTCCTCTTCCGCGTTCGCGACCCTTGTGTCGCTTTCGCGTAGAATAAAAATCAATCGGCCCAAAATTCTTCTTTGCGTTCGCGAAGAACAACAGCAGACACCAACGCGAGCAGTTGCAAAACAGGGAAAAATGGTCTTAAACCACTCCGAATCACACCCGAGGCCCCCGGGACCCCGTCCAATCACACCAACCAGTCCTAAAACGCGAAATGAACCTGCTCGAGGCCTCAAATCACATCAAACAACATCAAAATTACGAATCGACGATCGAAACCTTTCTTTAAACTTTCAAACTTCGAAACTTCGACGAACGCGTCCGAATCATATTAGAACATTCAGGAATGACGCCAAACTTTACGTACAAGTCACAAATCACGATATGAACCTATTCTAAGGCTCGGAACCCCAAACGGATATTGATAATATCAAATCCACTTCAAGTCAAACTTAAGAAATTCTTAAACTTTCGAGATGCCAACCTTCCATAATAAGCACTGAAATGCTCCCGGGTGATCCGATACTCAACCCGAACATACGCCCAATTCTGAAATCATCATACGAACCTATTGGAACCTTCAAATCCCAATTTCGAGGTCGTTTACTCAAAAGTCAAACCATAGTCAATTCTTCCAACTTAAAGCTTCCGAAATTAGAATTTTCTTTCCAAGTCAACTCCGAACTTCCCAAAATTCAATTCCGACCATGTGTACTAGTCATAATACCTGAAGTGAAGCTACACAAGGCCTCAAGCCTCTGAACGACTCGCTAGGGCTCTAAACGACCAGTTGGGTCGTTACGTTCTCCCCCACTTAAACATACGTTCGTCCTCGAACGTGCTAGGGACTGCTCCGGAGTTGTCCAAAATCACTGTTTAACACCTCACGCACCTATCGTGCCACCACAACCCAGTCGATCACATTAGCTTGAGCCAGACTAAAAATCCTCCCTATAACCTTAGCTAACAAGCTTTAGAACCAAGTTCCAACTTCCGAATTTCTTTACAAGACCTGATTCTAACACACGAACACCGTATCAATCAGCACACATTGTACCAAAACATGATCATGCACCTATATTGAAATCATCTACTGCACCACATAAGTCGGTTGCTCATAATAACATCCTCCGACCACAATAGCTGGAATTTCCATGAATTTGATGCCCGCAATATGCTTCATGATGCATATAAGCCCTGTTCCAACTCTCGCAATACTGCCATGATGAAAGAGATGTATAGAAACTCATAACCACCTAACCAAATCAATAAATCATGGATTCTCTCCTCCTGACAAGAACCATTACCTCATTCTAAACTGAATAATGATATTTGCTCTTGAATATACCCTACATAACTCCGTTTGCACTGATCCCGGGTCTAATAACCTCATCTCACCCAGTCCAAGCTGCTCAGGCAATAAGTTATCTTAGACACTGCCAAAAAATCTCATATGACGCCCACAATGCGCCAACAAGCTACAAACTCAAATGCGATACATAAGAAAAAACGAACTTCGAAAAGGGCTATCCAGCCCGCGTAATGAATAAAACGGCCGAATAAATGTTGTGAGCCTATCTCAGGGATGAAAAACAAGACACACAAAATGAGTGTAAAGAACTATGGTCAACATCTCACTGTTGCGGCGTGCAACCCGATCCAACATGACACTATTGCAGCGTACAACCCGATCCAAACATGACAATGTTGCGGCTTGCCACCCGATCCACATAACATGCCCATGGCGGCGTGCCACCCGAGCCAAACAATATACCCGTGGCATCATGCCACCCGATCCGCACATAACAATCAAGAAGAGAACACACATCAAGACGTAACGCTTATACTTACAAAATGCCCAAGTATCGACCACAAACACACCAAGTGCATAATACAAATCCTGGGGAGGCGGATAACGCCATACACTACAAAACCCGAGCACAACTAAGGTGTAATAAATGACCTGCATCTCGAGAGCCATCCTGCTCATATAATACCACAAGCTACATGGGACCTCAACACATGTGCAAATAATCAAGCCGTCTCACAACCCACCTAGCATAATAGAGATTTACATGGAATAGCTAACGAAGGGAGTAACATCCAATGCCCGACAACTCCTCTGTAAGCAATGATATGACGAATAAACACATCTGACCTGACGTAGAGCACACATTCACATTAGACCCACCAACGGACCTCAAACCGATTCTGATCATAACATACTGGGCCGATGACCTTCCAAGGATCCGCAATGGCCCCATTAATGACACACACGAGCAGCCGTCCACTCCGGACCAACTTTCACAGTTCACAACCAAGGGAATAGAGCGCCTTTCAAGCATAAATTCCCACATTAACGATAGTATCAAAGTCTCTGTACTTGGTTTCAATCTTTAACAATCAAGTGAGTAACATGTCACACCCATACAAATTTCTCCGTGCGGTACGCTCTCACGACCTTCCGCCCAGGTAGCAAAGTTCGTACTTTCATACCACCAACCGTACTATTCTGTAAAGCAAATCCAGAATCTGCAAATCAATACACAAGCCTCTTACATAGAATGCCGTTCTCAAGTGAAACTAAAGAAAATGCCAGCTTACTCTAAACATCTGAATTCTTCCCTGCTTATCTGAGCTCGTGACATTCCTGTCAACTCCGAACCACAACCTTGATCCTCCACTTTCAATTCCCATGCCGCTCATTGCACCTATAATGCCACTATGCGAGAGTACCAGAATTCATCATAATCCCTGAACTACTAGTAGAATAAGCACTCCATTGGCTAGAAACCTTTCACTTAACTTATTTCAGAAGAACCATTGCTACACACAACTGAATTCCTATAACAACAGAAAATACAAACCTCAGGTTGTTGTCTAAACCGCCATAACTCTTTCGGGATCTATTTACACATAACAAGGCCATTAGAATCAAATACCTCCCAAATCAATCAAATTATGGTGGTTGTCAAGCCCGCACGTACAACCACCAACCACCTGTATAAGTTAACACGCCGAAGGAACTGATCATTACTAACTGACCTCACTTCCTTCAATTTACTCTTGGCTTGCCTTAGAAATAATAATAGCTCCATTCCAGAACATAACGAAACTAACAATACTCCTCCCGAGTGACCAAATTCAGGAGAGCACATCGTCTTAATACCTATGAACCATCTCACACCCTCCTCATGCGCACAATAGCATCTCCAACTAGTACACCCATTCTGCAAGACCTTCTGTGAATCTGAAGCTATTTCTCTCATTCCTCTAATACTGCACCCGCAGACCTGATGATAACATCGAACACTCCAAGCCCCTTTCATAATCCACTGCAACAACTCGATCCTTAACCACCCAACGGACCCGAAATCCTTAGCCACTGCACTTTAATTCTTCAACCTACTAGGACTGTTGTGGAGAGTCACCCACTCTGATCTGGTCCCAAATATAACCAAACTCCAACGCTCTACTAGCACATGAACACCCTCTCAAAAATGCAACATGCTGAACTCTTTTCCTTGTACATCACATCTACCAAAGCATAAACTCTGAGTCTTTCCAAAAACCTGAACATGAATCAATAAAATCGAATATAGCACACATCCATCAAGTTCTCTCCTGAATTACCCTGATGTTTCCTTTTCTTAATCATAAATAATCCACCAATGCATCGATAACCAGAATCTGCACAAGCAGACAACCACGCGATCCAATCGTAGTCGGTGGGCTCCCCCACTTAGCTTTAAGCTACAATCACATAAACCTAGAACACACAAAGATTCCTACTTCTCAATCACCATGATATCGCACCTTTAACCTGCTAAATTTCTCAAACGCGTTTTGTTAAACATTTCATGAACATTTGAATCATCATCCGCAATCACGTATTCAACCCCTTACCGGATAACAAGTAGAATTCTTCGTAGAAACTTCATCAAAATCACACAACCGCTAACCTGTTCACAGGAGATAACCCACCTGTGGAATTCCATACCGACATCAACCAACAATGTTGCACTGGGTACAACTACCATGAAATCAATAAACCCTCCTGAGCCCGTGCTCATCCACCAGCTGTACGAATCCATTCATTCCCCATTGACATCAACTAAAAGTGAGACAATACATTCCAAATTCGAAGTCATGTTGCATCCCAATGATAATCAAGTGTTCACACCCCTCTTCATTTCTAACAAACTCTTTTCTTCCATACTTAATGTCCCTCAATACAATAGCCACCATCCCAAATACAATCCGTAGACCTAGACGCTTTTCCACCATAATTCCCAAACCGCTCTAAACTTTCTTCAAGGGAAGTGGCTTCCTACCACAGAACCCATATGCTACTCTGCCACTCCTACTTTGATTAAACTACCTCCTTTAAGAAACTTCTCGACCTCTGCTATTCATGTTTGACCTGCTTGTAATTTGACCACTGCGAGACACTTCCCGCCATGTCCTTCCTAATACTTCGCTACCCTAATGTTGCATCAAATCAAAATCTATCTTTGTAGCACCTGAACGAATAAATTGCTTCCAACTCTAAACCTCCTGGAATATCATCTTTCTCGAACCATCAACATTAGAAACACTGACTCGATTCTGAAACCGCTACACACCGCCATCTCTGACAATCGCTCTCAGGCACAATTTCACAATACCCTGCCACGAAGGCAAATCAAAGAAGACCATAACACAAGCGAACCTTAATGCATTCAAACAAGGATGACGACACACATCACAAATGAGAATTTCACCACGCTCGAAAATATCAAGTCTCGTTGCTCCATCAACCAAAGCCTGAACATCCATTGTCCGATTGCCTTTCCTCCGCTGGAATTAAATGACAAACCTCTAAATCATGCATTGGAAAATCCTCCTTTCAAGTCATTCACTGCCTTAACATATAAACAAGCGCCCTACCATCACACCGCCTTGTGCGATAACAAAGAATAGACATCATAATAATCCGTGCACGGTCTCGAAACTGTAGGAAATACAGATACTAAGCTGGAACAAAAGAACATTCTTCCACAAGGCAACGATAATAGCCTGCCCGAACACGCAGGGAAAAACATCCTGCACCAGTCTGTAGTAACACTACAACTCCTCGATGCCCAATTGATAGCAAGTACCCCACATCGCGTAAGATTTAGTAGGAAGAAAATAAAGGCACAAGCCTCAATGGAATCAAATCGCACGATGAGGAATCAATAAGTGAAGTGCTCCTAACAGCCATGTAGCCTCTCGAAGATAAGTACAGACATATCTGTACCAATCCGCAAGACATTACTAGACTTGCTCATGACTCATGAGATCTAAGTGAACCTAACGCTCTGATACCAAGCCGTCACAACCCAAAATCCACTATAGTTCGTGGTGGCGCCTAACGCCGCTGTCAGGCAAGTCAACGGCAATTTACCAACTTGATTACTCATTTTATTACATTGAAGTCATAATTTCCAATAATTAAACAGTATAAAATAGAATTTACAGGGTAAATGATAATATTTACACGAACCATAATAATCAAAGGAACCCCCAAAACCCGGTATCCCAAGTGCATAAGTATTTTCTAAGGAGTACAACAATAACAAAACATCTGTCCAGAATGTATATAAGACAGGATAAAATAAATAGTACAGCGATGCGTAGCCTGGGTTGCAGCTCACATAAAGTCTCCTCAACAGATGCGCCTACACGCCAAGATGATCACCAAATGAACCTGTCAGATCCTGCACATTTAGTGCAGAAGTGCAGCATGTGTACTTAAATCAACGCGTACCCAGTAAGTATCTAGCCTAATACTGGAGAAGTAGTGACGAGGGGTCGACATCGACACTTAGTAGAGGTCCAATAAAGCAATAAGATAAATCAAAAGCAGATATGAAGCACAACAGCAATAATGGGATAAAACTGTAAGTTATATAATCTTCCAAAAGTTTCTTTTATAGATATAAATTTCCTGATCTTGTATTCTACCTTAATCAGAAAATATCAAGCGACAATATCAAATAAATAAGGAATACCATAAAAATGTCGATATCAGTGGAAGGTTTATCTCGTGAATATTCTGACTGCTAGCGATATAACGCACGATTCTGCCGAGGTCGTTCGGCCCGATCCAGAATAATGTGTACACTACCGAGGGTCGAGCGGCACGAACCATAGATGCATCTATTATACTGCCAAGGCGTTCGGCCCGCTCCACAAGAAAGGAAAGAAGTTACCGAATTGCTAGACACGTGCTTACAATACAGTACATGAGCACAAAATGAATATAATCTTTACCGTTTATCAAATAACTCACCACAACTCAAAATGTTAAGGCTCGGCCTAGTATACATATATTATTTCTAAACAAAATTCAGTTATAACATTAATTAATTAAGCCAGCAGAACGAGTTCAAATATTCAATTATTACATGAGAAAGTCTTAAGTCTACCCGTACATAAATATTGTTTAGCTATGTACGGACTCTCATCACTTCGTGCGTACGTAGAACCACAACTAGTTGCACATAACAATAAATATCACCTAGGGGTAGTTTCCCCATCACAAGGTTAGACATGAGTTTTACCACACTCCGAAGTTCCAAAACCGGCTCAAACGCCTCTCTAACTCTTCAATTCCAGCCAAACGATCCGAAACTAATCAAACAATGTGCAACTCAATTAAAATATACTCCAATGCTCATAATTAATCAATTCATAACAATCCCCAACTCCGCTTTAAAAGTCAACAGAGTCAAAATCCAAAAATACCAAATTCTAGGTTTTCTACAAAAATTCAATAATTTCAACTAATTTTCGTGTTTAAATCCTTATAGAATCTATGTATTTAACTTACAATATACGGGAATAACTTACCTTGAGATAGATGTTGAAAATATCCCTTTGAAGAGCTCTAAGAATCGCCCAAGCCATGTGAGAAGTGGAAGAAATGATCAAAACCCGCAATAAAGCAAGTTTGCCCAGCAACTTCCTTCTTCGCGATCGCGAAGGCCAAATGCCACTGCCCCAAAAACTCCTCTTCGCGTTCGCGCCACCCACGCCGCATTCGCAATGCCTTCAGGTCCTGATGCATCACGTTCGCGGTCACACAGCCATGTTGGCAAAGGCTTAACTCTTCCAGACCCCCCAACTCCCTTCCTTCTTCATGTTCACAACCTCCATATCGCGTTCTCGTAAGCTGTAAATCCATCGGCCCAAAATTCTTCTTTGCGGGCGCGTGAAACCCTTCGCGTTCGCGAAGAACAATACTAGACACCAGCACCAGCAGTTGCAAAACAAGGAAAAATTATCTGAAACCACTCTGAATGACACCCGAGGCCCCCAGTAACCCATCCAATCACACCAACAAGTCCCAAAACACGAAATGAACCTACTCGAGGCCTCAAATCACACCAAACAATATCAAGACTATGAATCGACAATCGAAACCTTTCTTTAAACTTTCAAACTTCCAAACTTCGACGAACGCGTCTGAATCATATCAAAATATTTCGGAATGACGCCAAACTTTACGTACAAGTCACAAATCACGATACGAACCTATTCCAAGGCTCGGAACCCCAAATAGACATCGATAACATCAAAATCCACTTCAAGTCAAACTTATGAAATTCTTAAACTTTCAAAATGACAACCTTCCATAATAAGCGTTGAAATGCTCCGGTTGATCCGATACTCAACCCGAATATACGCCCAAGTCCAAAATCATCATACGAACCTATTGGAACCTTCAAATCCTGATTCCGAGGTCGTTTACTCAAAAGTCAAACCTTAGTCAATTCTTCCAACTCAAAGCTTCCAAAATTAGAATTTTCTTTCCAAGTCAACTCCGAACTTCCCGAAATTCAATTCTTACCACACGTACAAGTCATAATACCTAAAGTGAAGCTACTCAAGGCCTCAAGCCGCTGAACGACACGCTAGTACTCAAAACGACCGATCGGATCGTTACAGTGGTAATATAAACTAATAGATTTGTTTGATTTATGAAGGAATAATTTACTTTTTGTCCACCAAATGTCCTGAATGTTAAATAAATTAAACCTTAGAGGGAGAACGAGATTCAAAACGTCTAATTTTTCGAATTACATTGACGAAGTGGGTGACAAGAGAGAACGGAATAGCCAATAAGCACTATCGTGTCATATTTATTGCAAAAGACGTGCATATTCAAACTCTAATTGCAAAAGACACATATTAAAACTCCTAAAAAAATTGTAACTTGAAAACAATAGTTTTAAATTTGTGACATTTAATTATTTGTAAAAAAAATGTCAAAAGGGATTGGTCGTCCTTTAATAACTATTTTAGCACTTGAACAATTACTACATTTTAAGTTCATAAATCAAATCTGCGAGCAATTGACTTAAATTCTGGACCTTTCAAAAAGCTTGTACAGTAGTACATGAATGATTTATAGAGGATATGACAACAATTGTATGCATGTAGAAATTATAACTGGTAAGTATGCTACCAAGTATGTGTTTATTACAAGAATTTAAAATTTCGTCGTGAAACGAAGGATATTCTCTCAATTTTACCCGAAAATATTTTCATGTACTTTATATTTTGCAGTGATGATAAATAAAACAAACGTCAAACAAATACCAATTTTGGATTGTCTCAACCACATCACATTTTCAGAATGTATATAAGACCGGATAAAATAAATAGTACGATAGAGACTCGGTGGACTTCGATGCATAGCCTCGGTTGCGGCTCACATAAAGTCTCCTCAACAGATGTGCCTACGCGCTAAGATGATCACCAAATGAACCTGTCAGATCCTGCACATTTAGTGCAGAAGTGCAGCATGAGTACGTAAATCAACGCGTACCTAGTAAGTATCTAGCCCAACACCGGAGAAGTAGTGACGAGGGATCGACATTGACACTTACTAGAGGTCCAATAAAGCAATATGATAAATCAAAAGCAGATATGAAGCACAACATTAATAATAAGGTAAAATTGTAAGTTATATAATCTTCCAAAAATTTCTTTTAAAGATATAAATTTCTCGATCTTGTGTTCTACCTTAACATCTAAGAAAATGTCAAGTGACAATATTAAATAAATAAGAAATACCATAAAAATGTTGGGCATCAGTGGAAGGTTTATCTCGTGAATATTCGGACTACTAGCAATATAATGCACGATTCTGCCGAGATCATTCGGCCCGATCCAGAATAATATTTACACTGCCGAGGATCGAGCGGCACGAACCATAGATGCATCTATAATACTGCTGAGGCGTTTGGCCTGCTCCACAAGAAAAGAAAGAAGCTACCGAATTACAAGACACGTGCTTACAGTACAGTACATGAGCACAAAATGAATATAATCTTTACCGTTTCTCAAAGAACTCGCCCACAACTCAAAGTGTTAAGGCTCGGCCTAGTATACATATATTTATTTCTAAATCAAATTCACTTATAACTTTAATTAATTAAGCCAGCAGAACGAGTTCAAATAATTCAATTATTATATGATAAAGACTACCCCTGACATAAACATGCTTTAGCTACATATGGACTCTCTTCACCTCGTACGTACGTAGCATCCATAACAAGTTGCACATAACAATAAATATCACCTAAGGGATAGTTTTCCCTGCACAAGGTTAGACAGGAGACTTACCTCGCTCCGAAGTTCCAAAACCGGCTCCTACATCTCTCTAACTCTTCAATTCCAGCCAAACGATCCGAAACTAGTCAAACAATGTGCAACTCAATCAAAATATACTCCAATGCTTATAATTAATCAATTCATACCAATCTCCAACACTGGTCTAAAAGTCAACAAACTCAACCCTCGGGCCACGTACCTAGATTCCGAAAATTTTTGAAGATATACTTTACCTATAACACTAAGAACTCAAACATATGATTTATTCCCAATTCCATGTCCAATTTCATGGTCAAAATCCAAAAATACCAAATTCTATGTTTTCTACCAAAATCCAACAATTTCTACTAATTTTCATGTTTAAATCCTTATAGAATCCATGTTTTTAATTTACAATATGCGGGAATTACTTACCTTGCAATAGATGTTGAAAATCTCCCTTTGAAAAGCTCCAAATATCGCCCGAGCCATGTGAGAAGCGGAAGAAATGAATCAAAACCCGCAATAAAGCAAGTCTGCCCAGCAACTTCCTTCTTCGCAATAGCGTAAAAGGCTTAGCGATTGCAAAGGCCAAATGCCACTGCCCCAAAAACTCCTCTTCGCGTTCGCGTTCGCGTCACCCATGCCGCGTTCGTGATGCCTCCAGGTCCTGATACTTCGCGTTCGCGGTCAAACAACCGCGTTCGCGAAGGCTTAACGCTTCCAGGCTCCCAGCTCCCTTCCTCGAGTTCGCGACCTCCGTATTGTGTTCGCGTAAACTTCTCCAATCCTCTTCCGCGTTCACGACCCCTGTGTCGCATTCGCGTAGAACAAAAATCCATCGGCCCAAAATTCTTCTTTGCGAACGCGTGAGACCTTCGCGTTCGTGAAGAACAACACTAGACACCAGCATCAACAGTTACAAAACAGGAAAAAATGGTACGAAACCTCTCTGAATCACACCCGAGGCTCTCGGGACCCCGTCCAATCACACCAACCAGTCCCAAAATACGAATTGAACTTGCTCGAGGCCTCAAATCACACCAAACAACATCAAGATTACGAATCGACAATCGAAACCTTTCATTAAACTTTCAAACTTCTAAACTTTCGACGAACGCGTCCGAATCATATCAAAACTTTCCAGAATGACGTCAAACTTTACGTACAAGTCACAAATCACGATACGAACCTATTCCAAGGCTCGGAACCCCAAATAGACATCGATAACATCAAAATCCACTTCAAGTCAAACTAAAGAAATTCTTAAACATTCGAAATGACAATCTTAAATAATAAGCGCTGAAATGCTCCCTGGTGATCTGATACTCAACCCGAATATACGCCCAAGTCCAAAATCATCATACGAACCTATTGGAACCTTAAAATCTTGATTCCGAGGTCGTTTACTCAAAAGTCAAACCTTAGTTAATTCTTCCAACTTAAAGCTTCCGAAATTAGAATTTTCTTTCCAGGTCAACTCCGAACTTCCTGAAATTCAATTCCGACCACACGTACAAGTCATAATACCTTAAGTGAAGCTACTCAAAGCCTCAAGCCGCTGAACGACACGCTAAGGCTCAAAACGACCAGTCGGATTGTTACAATGATATTATAAACTAATAAATTAGTTTGATTTATGAAGGAATAATTTACTTTTTGTCCATCAAATGTCCTGAATGTTAAATAAATTAAACCTTAGAGGGAAGAAGATTCAAAACGTCTAATTTGTCAAATTACATCGAAGAAGTGGGTGACAAGAGAGAACGGAATAGCCAATAAGCATTATCGAGTCATATTTATTGCAAAAGGCGTGCATATTCAAACTCTAATTGCAAAAGACACATATTAAAACTCCTAAAAAAAATTTTATTTGAAAACAACAGTTTTAAATTTTGGACCTTTCAAAAAGCTTATACTATTGTATGCATGTAGAAACTATAACTGGCCAATATGCTAACAAGTACGTGTTTATCTCAAGAATTTAGTTTTTTTTCCCGTGAAAACGAAGGATATTCTCTCAATTTTACCAGAAAATATTTTCATGTACTTTATATTTTGCAGTGATGATAAATAAAACATATGTCAAACAAATCCTAATTTCGGACCGTCTCTACCACATCATGTTTTCACATAGCCAACTTTACATTACTCTTAAGAGAGATATTAATATCGATAATAAGAATCATGATCATGATAGCATAACCTAAACGGATGAAAGTAACATAAACTATGAATGTATGTTTATTCCTCATAAAATTAGAATAAGTAAAAAATAAATCACCTCCAATATCCAATCATCCTGACCTCTATAAATAAGTGACCATACTATTAATCCACATTGGTCATTCATCAAACTTATATTTTATTCATTCATATATATTTATGTACCTATAAAACACCAATCTATATCTATATCTATATATTATTAAAAGGAGAGAAAAAAACATCTACAATAAGCCAAGTGTCAACCTCACAATATGCCACTTGGAAATTTAGGACAAAGTTAGTTATGTTATGTAATAATCAGTTTTTTTAAATTTAAATTTTAAAAAATTTAAATTATATATTATGTGTTGTTAATAATTAGTTACTCTCCTTGAGTTAACAAATTTGGAGTTTTTAAATTATTCTAAAATAAAAACAAAAATAATAATAAGAAGAAAACAACAACAACAACAACAATAATAATAATAATAATAATAATAATAATAATAATAATAATAATAATAATAATCTATATATTATTAAAAGGAGAGGAAAAAGCCTCTACATTAAGCCAAGTGTCAACCTCACAATAGCCACTTGGCAATTTAGGACGAAGTTAGTTAGGTTAGGTAATAATTAATTTTTTTTTGAATTTAAATTTTAAAAAATTTAAATTACACATTATAGTGTTGTTAATAATTAGTTACTCTATTTGAGTTAATAAATTTAGAGTTTTAAAATTATTTAAAATAAAAAAAAATAATAAGAAGAAAAATAATAATAATAATAATAATAATTATTATTATTATTATTATTATTTTTCTTCTTATTATTATAATTATAATAATCATCGTCTATATCTATCTATATTTATATACTTAAAAGGAAAGAAGTCAGCCCAGATTTTGTCAAGTGTTGCATGTATAAAATGCCATGTAGCAATTTTAGGACAACTTAGTTATTTTAGGTAAAACTAGTTTCTCTTTTAACTAATTGAGTATTTTGAAAATAATTTAATAGGTATATATTATTTTTTAAAGAAACCGTAGTTTCTACTTTTTGGAAACAACAGTAGTTTTTTAAAGAAACGGCAATTGGGAACGCCAATTTCGCCTATTTGCCCTAAAACTTTCATCCTCTAAATTTGGTGCTTCAATCCCACGATCTCTCATCATGATTTCAACTCCTCACCCACGAATTCTTCTGCATTGGATTCTAGTAACATGATATCACAGTTTTATCAAATCAGTTCTATTCTTTCTCCATCGTGTGCATATCAAACATCAATTATGGACTACAAGAGATAATTGGTATGATTTGTATTTCATCAACAATCTTTATTTCAGTTGAAATTGTACTTTTGTAACAAATCATTCCCGTGAAGTTTGTTGACGGCGTATGTTATATATAAAAGATCTGGTATCTATGGCAACTGTCGTTTACCAATCTTGGGGACATACCACAGATTCTTGCTCATGTGCCATGGTTGAGTTTCACATGCATTTTTTGGAGAATCGTCAGCAAAAAGTGAATTATTTCAGATAGCGGATTGCCTCATATGTGTTTCCATAAGAATTTTGTTGGAGTTTCTACTTATATTTATAAATACCTCTGACTATTTAGGATTTAATGGCGGCTGAAATCAATTTAGTTAGCGAAATTAACAGTAAGTTAATTAATTGAAAATTAAAGGTTCGTATTTTCAGGCTTTAGGAAAATCCGGATGGCGACAGACCTGACAGCCCTTTTTCATTTGAGATTATTCTGATGGATGAAAAGGTAATTTTTATAACTTTACAATTACTTTCTATTTTGAAATATTTACATATGCTTAATATATTACAATCATATACGGATTAACTTAGTCATTTGAACTAATTGAATATTTTTGTAGGGCGACCGCATTTACGCAAGTATTGACAGGTCTTTTATCCACAGGTTCAAACACGAAATTAAGGAAATGGATTTGTATATCATGAAAAATTTCGTGGTTTGTCCAAATAATATGAAGTTGAAGACCAAAGATCACAAGTTTAAGTTGATGTTCACGCATAAGACCACTGTTGAGGAAATACATGATCCACATTTCAACGTGTGTATTTTCACATTTAGAACCTATGAGCAGCTGTCAAATTCCCAAGAATTTGACAATACTGAGCTATTCGGTAATTAAATTTCTCTCATTTTTTCTAGTTTTATTTTACTTTTCGTTATTTGTTTTCTATCTTATGAGTGCTAAGTATGAACTAAATCAATACTAATTATAGTACATAAGCTCAAATCATGTTTCTGGATATGCAAAAGGTCGCAAGGTAAAACTTCGGTCACCCTTGGCCCAACAGATCTAGTTTATTGTAGGATCCTGCAAGGATACACTGGAAAGGTAGATGCTTTGACCATTTTTTAAATTTTATTCCCAGTGTTGTCTGTATTTGCACTTTATTATCATTATTTTGTTCCAATAGTTGTCTGTATTTGCACATTTGTTGTCTATCCCAAAAAGAATACAAATAAATTCATGCTTTATATGTCATAATCTTTCTAACACTCTTTTCATCTGGGACATACAAAGTGTTTGATCCATAAATTTGACAACTTAAATTGGAATTCATTAACTTGTCAAATCTTTTGATGTGATATATCTTATGAAATCAATTTTCTTACTATAATTGTATTATTTTATTCTACTACCCCTATATGATAAATAAGCTAGATTAACATCTTGAGCTTCTCATTCTGTCAAACAGAGTCATACAAAAAAGGTGGATAATGCAACAGTCTCTAGCGTCTTCAATTTTAGAAAATTGCTTAAAAATACATCTTCAATTCTAGCATCTTATGATAGTTTTATTTGATGTGCATTGGATACTTATGCCGGAGCTTGAATGACATATGTTGTAGCACCTTTCCTTTCATTATTGCTTTCTAGTATGTAGTCTACATACAGTATACTTCTTATGAAAGTTTATTAGAAGGGAGAAGTGCTTCCATAAGCTCAAAATGTTAGAAAGGTTTCTCCAGATAGACGTGCATGAGAAACAAAAATGCTTTAAGATGACAAACTCAAAAGCAGCATATTGTCACATAGTTATTAAGCATATTGAGAAATGTTTTATCGAAGATTTTTGTATATTCTTATGATTATTGGACAAACAAATGTGCACTGCAAGTGTTGCAGTTCTGGATCGCGACATACCTGATAGTCCTTTTTCAATTGAGATTATTTTGATGGATGAAAAGGTTATATTTTTAAACTTTAGACTTATTTCTATTTTAAACTATTTATATATCAGTTAGTATACTACAGTCATATAATAGAATGTTTTTGGAAAAAAAAGCATTTTTTGCCATAATTCTGGACTAAAAAGGATTGACATCCTTACTACTAATTTCATGACTATAAAGTTTCCTTCTCCCTGTGACTGCAAAAGAGATTGATTGGGAGGGAAAAGCCAAGGACAGATTTTTCTTTAAAAGATGCAATTGCTTAAAATATCCCAGCTATTGTCCAGAACTTTTCAAATTGTTAATTAGGCATAAGTCTGTAAAAGTTTCATACTCAAAGGAAACACGCCTCCACTTAGCTCATGTCAACACTCATTGTTATAGAGATGTAATTTAGCAGGCATATCATCAGTTGCACTGAAATAGAAAGGAGAAATGAAGCATTCAAGAACTATCAGAAGTTTTGATATGACCTTTTCGATCTAGGATGTTTTCTGCATACCATTCTAGAAATAATACATTTTATATGTACCATTATATGATGGAAAAAAAAAAGAATCGGTGCGGTTAGAGTTTATTTTTCAATAAAAGAATTACTCAAGGTATTTTTTTATTAGTTACATTGTGTTCATTTTGCAGGTTATATATTGATTCTTAATATGTGCTAGCACTTGATGCTCATTCAGTTAAGAGATTGTCAATGGATGGAACTAGCATGGCGAGTTCGAGCTGCAAGAAGAGGATAATGGAGTTGATCTACTGTTTTAGTAATTCTCTCAAGAGTTGCTTGATGATTTTGTTCACAACAAAGTCGAGAATTTATGCAATTTATTTTTGCATTAACCCATTAAATAGGAGGTGGAACATTGAGCATGTTTTTGCTGATTATTATTGCTGGATTTCTTAAGAAAATGGTAATTCCCTACTTGAGTATACTTCCAAGGGAGATTTTTCAAGGCTATTTTTCGTCCATCATATTTGCTATTGCATATGTTCTATTTGCTGCGTGTCAGGCTCCTTTGAAGGATAGGAAGTGATCAAGATTAAAGCGACTATGTGATTTGTGTTTTCGCTGCTTAAAATAGAATTTCATGCCATTTGGGGCTGATTGAGGTAAATATTCTTCTACATTTAATCTACTTCGTACATAGTTGCTCTCTAGGAGTTCTGGTGTTAGGTATGGTTGTAATGAATTAATATGTTGCAAATTTATCAGCTACGTAATGATTTTGCCGTAGAAGATCATTCCGGACCCCCACCAAAAAAAATAATTATCAATTTTTTTTGTAATTACCATAAAATGAACTTTAAACCCAAGCTAAGCAGTTTGATTCCATGACTCTCAAAGACATCCATGGCAATTCCATTCCTTTGGTTGTCCTCCTCTCTTTGGCACTTGGCATGTAACTTTCCTCTTTCATGTGTATCCGTCTTTCTTGATGATATTGTGAAGAAGAAAAACACTTAACTTCTTTAGTGGTTTGTACAGCACTCAGAACATAATTACTATTTTGAAATTGGAAAGATGCTATCTTTTGCCATTATTACCATGGATAAGATTATTTCCATCAACAACAAGACTATGGTTGCTCTTTCTATTTTTACTTTGTTGGATTTAATTAGATAATAGTTAACTGCGATAACAGCATAAAGTATTATCACCATCTTATGTTGTTAGAGAGTTATAAAATTTGTTATATTTATTTTGATTATTTGTTGAGAACGCGTAATTTGTTATAATTGAAAATGTTTTGGTAATTCTAAACTATAGGGAAAAATCCCCTTTGGAGCTAATCTTGCCTCCCACTATAGAACTTTTGGATGAAAATTTTGGAAAGAATGTGCTTCGAAATCTTCCACGCACTATATGTAACTATGCTTTTTTTTTAAATCTGGATATGTTTGCATCTTAAATGATTAATCAACAATGAAGATGTGCATATACCAAACATGGATCCTTCTAATATTATTCACAGATGATTAAAACCAATCGCCTAGGACCGTTGTTTCTTGGAATGACTAATGCACCAATAAGTCTGACACAGAGAGTAGCGGAGAAGAGGACGAGAAACCAATAAGTCTGACACAGAGAGTAGCGGAGAAGAAGACGAGAATGTAAATAATATGCTATCTGGAATATGATGGGTTTAAAATTAACTTTAAACTGAAGTTAAGCAGTTTGCAAATAAGTAACTACTATTTTACTAATGGTCATATATTGTTGTGATGATAAAGCAACAATTTCATTTTTAAGGTCTACGTGTTGAAAAAAATGAGTTAGTGTTGCAGATACATATAATATTTTACTACCAATTGTTATCCGAGGCTGTCATGTTCTGCAGCCTCAATGTTACAACAAAGTTATGTCAAAATTAGCCAGGTAAGTATATCAATATGTTCTTTATAAGGACTGTCCAGTATTAGACTTCCTAAAACAGTTAAGTACAAAACTTTTTTCATTGTAAAAATATTGTGCATCTCTCACTTATATTTGCTTCTTCCATTATCTGCTTCAGGATATGAGGCGGCAATCAAATGAAATTAGGAAGGAAATAGTAATACATATTTTAATGATTCGACCGGTCGTTTTGAGCCCTAGTGCGTCGTTTGGCGGTTTGAGGCTTTGAGTAGCTTTACATTAGGTATTATGACTTATACGTGTGGTCGGACATTTAATTTCGGGAAGTTCGGGATTGATTTAGAAAGAAAATTCTAATTTCGGAAGCTTTAAGTTGGAAAGAAAATTCCAATAGGTTCCTATGATGATTTCGGACTTGGGCGTATGTTCGGGCTGAGCATCGGACCACCGGGGAGCATTTCAGCATTTATTATGGAAAGTTAACATTTTCAAAGGCTTAAGAATTTCATAAGTTTGGCTTGAAGTGGACTTTGATGTCATCGATGTTCGTTTGACGTTCTGAGCCTTGGAATAGGTTCATATTGTGATTTATGACTTGTATGCAAAGTTTGGCAAAATTCTGAGATGTTTTGGTATGGTACGGACGCGTTCGTCGAAGTTTGAAAGTTTAAAAGTTTAAAGAAGGATTTTGATCGTTGATTCGTAGCTTTGATGTTGTTAGATGTGATTTGAGGCCTCGAGAAAGTTCGTGTCATGTATTGAGACTGGTTGGTATGATTGGATGGGGTCCCGGAGGCCTCGGATGAGTTTCGGATTGAAACCGGATCGCAATTTGAAGTTGAGGAATGCTGGTTTTGGCCAATTGCGGGTGCAATCGCACCTGCGGAAAAAGGGCCGCAGATGCGACTCCGCAAAAATGGCTAGGCTAGCACAGATGCAGATTCTTGCTGAGGGAAGGTTGAGACCACAGTTGCGGTCGAGTGTCCACAAGAAGCGGAACAGCACCTGCGGGTGAGGCATTGTAGAAGCGAGGAAGTGGGTCGCAGAAGCGACAGTAGGTGATCAGGGCAGACCGCAGGTGCGAAGAAATTCCCGCACCTACATGAGCGCAGATGCAGTTCCTCGAGCGCAGAAGCGGGCAGGACTATTGGACACGACTTCGTAGAAGTGTGAATTTCGGCGCAGAAGCGGCCAGGATGATCGCAGAAGCGGAAGGTCGTCTGGGCAGAGGTGTTTTACAAAAACGGAATTTGGCCTATTTTCTTCCATTTTCACTTGGTTGGGATGATTTTTGAGATCAAGCAACAAAAGGTAAGTGATTACCACCTATTATAAGTTAAATACATGATTTGTATAAGGATTTAGACATAGAAATTAGTAGAAATTATGAGATTTTTGGTAGAAAACCTAGGTCTGATAATTTTGGATTTTTACCATGAAATTTGGAATAAATTATACATTCGAGTTAGTAACGTTATAGGTAAAGTTTATCTTCAAAAATTTCTAAAATCCGGGCGCGTGGGTCGAGGGTTGACTTTGTTGGCTTTTGAGCGAAGCTGGGGATCATTATAAATTATTATATTATACGTGTTGGGATATATTTTGATTAGTGCATGTTGTTGGACTAGTTTTGAAGAGACGAGCATCATTTTGAGGTGTTAGAGAGGCTTTGGAACCGGTTTTGGAACTTCGGAGCGAGGTAAGTCTCCTATCTAACCTTGTGAGGGGGAAACTACCCTAGGTGATATTTATTATTATGTGCAACTAGTTGTGGGTGCTACGTGCGCATGAGGTGACGAGAGTCCATACATAGCTAAAGCATGTTTATGTCCGGGCAGACATAGGATCTCATCATGTAATGTTTGAATTACTTGAACTTACTATGTCAGCTTAATTAAGCGAGGTTATAATTGAAATCAATTTAGAAATAGATATATGCATACTAGGCCCAGCCTTAACACTTTTAATTTTGGGCAAATTATTTAAGAAATGGTAAAGATTATATTCATTTTATGCTCCTGTGATGTATCGTAAACGCGTGTCTCGTAATTTGATAACTTCATTCCTTTTTCTTTTGGAGCGTACCGAATGCCTCGGTAGTATATAGATGCATCTATGGATCATGCCGCACGTCCTTCGGTAGTGTACATGTCATTCCGGATCGGGCTGAACGACCTCGGCGGAATCATGCGTTATATCGCTAGTAGTCCGAATGTTCACGAGATAAACTTTCCACTGATGCCCGGCATTTTATATGGTATTCCTTACATATTTGATATTGACACTTGACATATTTTTGAGCTGTTAAGGTAGAATACAAGATTTAAAATTGATGCTTTGAAAGAAGCAATTGAAAGATTATGTAACTTATCGACTTACCCTATTATTGCCATATGCCTCATATCTGCTTATGTTTTATTATATTGCTTTATTGGACGTTTAGTAAGTGTTAGATGTAGACCCCTCGTCACTACTTCTCCGGGGTTAGGCTAGATACTTACTGGGTACGCGTTGATTTACGTACTCATGCTGCACTTCTGCACTAAATGTACAGGATCTGACAGGTTCATTGGATGATCATCTTGGCGCGTATGCGCATCTGTTGAGGAGATATTACGTGAGCTGCAACTCGGGCTACGCATCGCATTCGATCGAGTCTCCATCATACTAATTATTTTATCTTGTCTTATTTATATTCTGGACAAATGTTGTATTGTTGTTGTGCTTCTTAGAAAATGCTCATGCACTTGTGACACCGGGTTCTGGGGTTCTTTCGAGTTATTCATTATTGTGGTTCGTGCAAATATTTTCATTTACTCTATAAATTTTAACATATATTGTTCAATTAAGTAAAAATTATGATTTCACAATACTAAAATGGGTAATTAAATTGGTAAATCACCGTTGGCTTACCTGACGGTGGCGTTAGGCGCCATCAAAACCTATAGTGGATTTTGGGTCGTGACAGCTTGGTATCAGAGCGTTAGATTTACTTAGGTCTCACGAGTCATGAGCAAGTCTAGTAGAGTCTTGCAGATCGGTATGGAGACGTTTGTACTTATCTTAGAGAGGCTGCAGCACTGTTAGAAGCTGTTCCCTTCTTGATTCCTCATCGTGCAATTTGATTCCATTGAGGCTTGTGCCTTTATTTCCTTCCTACTTAATCTTATGCGACGGGAAATGCAGTTATCAATTGGGCGTCGAGGAGTTGTAGTGGTGCTGCAGACGTGGTGCGGGATATTTTTCCCTGCGTGTTCGGGCAGGCTATTATCGTTGCCTTGCGGAAGGATGTTCTTTTGTTCCAGCTTAGTATCTGTATTTCTTATGGTTTTGAGACTGTGCATGGATTCCTACGATGTCTATGCGTTGTTATCGCACAATGTTTGTGTAATGGTAAGGTGCTTGTTTATGTGTTGAGGCAGTGAATGACTTGAAAAGAGGATTTCTCAGTGCATGATTTAGGGGTTCAGCATTTAATTCCAGCAAAAGGAAAGGTAATCGGACTATGGATGTTCGGGTTTTGGTGGAGGGAGTAATAATACTTGGTATTTTCGAGCGTGGTGGAATTTTTATTGTGATGTAGTGTTGTTGTCCTTGTTTGATCGCATTACGGTTCGCCGGTGTTATGGTCTCCTTTGATTTTGCCTTCGGGGCAGGGTGTTGCGAAATGGTGCCTGAGCGACCGTTGTTAGAGATAGCGGTGTGCAGCGGTTCAGAATCGAATTGGTATTTCTAATGTTGATGGCTCGAGAGAGGTGATGTTCGATGAGGCTTAGGGTCGGTACAATTTATTGGTTCAGGTGCTACAGAGATGTATTTTGATTTGATGCAACCTTTGGGCAGCAAAGTATGAGGGAGGACATGGCGGGGCGTGTTTCATGGTGGTTGAAGTACTAGCAGGTCAAGTATAAAAAGCAGAGATTGAAAAGTTGCTTAAAGGAGATGGTTTAACTAAAGTAAGAGTGGCAGATTAGCATACGGATTATGTGGTAGGATAGCCGCGTGCCTTGAAAAAGTGTAGAATAGTTTTGGGAATCGTGATAGAAGGTGATTTGGCCTACGAATTTTATTTGGAATATTGGTCACTGTACGAAGAAAGATTGAATATGGAAGAACGGAGTTTGCTTGAAATGAGGAGGGGTGTGAAGATTTGATTATCGTTTCAGATGCAATATGACTTGAGTTCGGAAGGTATTGTTGAACTTTCAGTTGATGCCAATAGGGAAGGAGCAGACTTATACAGTTGGTGGGCAAGCTTGGGTCAGGAGAGTTTACTGATTTCGTGGTGGTTGTACCAGTGCAGCATCCTTGGAAGAGGTCGGTAAGAAATTTCACATGTGGGTTATCTCCTGTGAGCAGGTTAGCAGTTGTGTGATGTTGATGAAGCTCCTACGAAGAATACTACTTGCTACTCGGTAAGAGGTCGAATATGTGATTGTGACTGATGATTCAGAATGTTCATGAAAAGCTTAACAAAAGACTTTGAGAAATTTGGCGGGTTAACGGTACGGGATCATGGTAAATAATGAGATGGTAGTTTAAAATCTTAAGTGGGGGATCCCCACCGTCTAAGATTGGATCGCGTGGTTGTCGACTTGTGCAGCTTCTGGTTATCGGTGCATTAGTGGATCATTTGTGACTAAGAAGAAGGAAATGTCAGGAGTACGTTGAACATAGAACTCGATGAATGCGTGCTATACTTCGCCTTATCGATTGAAGTGCAAGATTTGGGAAGACTCCGAGTTTATGTTTCTTGTGGACGTAATGTACAAGGAAAAGAATTCAGTAGGTTGCTTCTTTGAGAGTGTGCTCATGTGTTGGCAGAGCATTGAAGCTTGGTCATATTCAGGATCAGAACAGAGTGGGTGACTCTCAATAACGGTTCTGGTGGGTTCAAGAATTAAAGTGCAGTGCCTAAGGATTTTGGGTTCTTTGTGTGGTTAAGGATCGAGTCTTCACAGTGGATTACGAACAGAACTTGAAATGTTCTATGCCATCATCAGGTATGTGGTGCAGTATTGGAGGAAAGGAAGAAATAGCTTCAGCTTCGCGGAAGGTCTTGCGGAATGGGTGTACCAGTTGGAGATGCTATTTTGCGCGTAAGGAGGGATGAGATGAGTCATGGGTATTGAGACGATGTGGTCTCGCGATTCGGGTCACTGGGGATGAGTGCGGATTGAGTTCGTTATGTTGTGAATGGAGCTATTATATTTCTAAGTCAGGTAGAGAGTAAACTGAAAGAAATTGGGTCAGTTAGTAATGGTTGAATCGGCATGATTGTGGTAATGATCAGTTCCTTCGATGTGTGAAGTTATACATGTGGTTTGTGGACATACATGCGGGCTTGACGGTACCATAACTTGATTGATTTAGGAGGTATTTGATTCAATGGCCTTGTTGTGTGAATGGATTCAGGAAGAGTCATGGAGGTTCACATCACGACTTGAGGTTTGTATTTCTTCGGTTTGAGAATTCAGTTGCGCATTATTGGTTCTTCTGAAATGAGCTAAGTGAAATGTTTCTAGCTAAGGAAGTGTTCATTCTACAAGTAATTCAGGTGTTATGATGAATTCTTGTACTCTCGTATAGCGGCATGATGGGTGCAGTGAGCGGCATGGGAATTGGAAGTGGCTGCGGTTCGGTGTTGATAAGAATGTCACGAGCTCGGATGAGCAGGGAAGAATTCATATGTTTAGTGTAAGCTGGCGTTATCTTTGTGTCACCTAAGAATGGTGTTCTGTGGAAGAGGAACTGTGTATTGATTTGTGGATTGTGATTTGCCTTACGGAATTAGTACGGTTGGTGATATGGATGTGCGGACTTTGCTACCTGAGCAGAAGGTCGTGTGAGAGTACCCCACTGGGAATTTGTGTAAGTGTGACATGTTAGTCACTTGATGGTTAAAGATTGGAAACCAAGTATGAAGATTATGGTACTATCGTTAATACGATAGCTTATGCTTGAGAGGCATTCTATTCCTTGAGTTGTGGACAGTGTGAGTTTATTTTGGATGTGACGACTATTCTTATGGGTAATGAATAGGGCCGTTTTGGATCCTTGAAAGGTTATTGGCCCAGTGTGGTATGACCAGAATCGGTTTGAGGTCCGTCGGTTTTCCTAATGTGAATGTGCGCCCTACATTAGGTAGGACGTGTTCATCCGTCATAGCATTACTTACGTAGGAGTTTTCGGGCATTGGATGTTATTCCCGCCGTCAGCTATTCCATGTAAATCTCTATTGTGCCATGTGGGTTGTGAGACGGCTTGATTATTGGCATATGTGTTGAGGTCCCGTGTAGCTAGTGGTGTTATGTGAGCAGGATGGCTCTCGAGATGCATGTCATTTATTGCACCTTAGTTGTGCCTAGGTTTCGTAGCATATAGTACTATCCGTCTCCCCAGAATAGGTATTATGCACTTGACGCGCTTGTGGTTGATATTCGGGCATTTCAAAGTATGAGCGTTACAGCTTGATATGTGTTTTCTTCTTGATTGTTATGTGCGGATTGGGTGGCACGCCGCCACGGGTATATTATTTGGATCGGGTGTCACGCTGCCACGGGCATTGTCATGTTTGAATCGGGTTGCACGCCGCAACAACGAGATGTTGAGCATAGTTTCTTGCAGTCATTCTCTGTGCCATGTTTTCATTCTTGAGGTAAGTTCTTAGCATTTATTCGGTCGTTTTATTCGTTACGCGGGCTGGATAGTCCCAGAGTTCGTTTTTCCTTATGTATCACATTTGAGTTTGTAGCTTGTTGGGGCATTGTGGGAGTCATATGAGATTTTGGCAGTGTTTAAGGTGGCTTACTGCCCGCGAAGTTTGTACTGGGTGAGACGAGATTATTGGACCTGGAATTAGTACAATCAAATTTATATAAGGTACATTAAAGAGAAGATATTGTTATTCAATTCAGAATGAGGTAATGGTTCTGGTCAGGAGGAGAGACTCCATGAATTATGGATTCGGCAGGTGGTTATGAGTTTCTACACATCTCTTTCGTCGTGAAAGTATTGCGAGAATTAGAAGAAGACTTACATGTGTTATGAGGTGTATTGTGTGATGCAATATTAAAATAAGAATGCAAGAAAACAAAGATAGAAGCAAGACACTCGATGATCTACCAAGACTAAGTAGGAACTAGTTTACTTACCTTCTTGATGAAGCCAAAAAGGACCTATATTATGGACAACTAAGGACTTGCAAACTGTTTGATCAATAGGAGGAACAAGTTCAATATAGATTCACACCAAGTATTGGACAAGTCCACACAAGGAATTTTGGAGAGCATAAAGCCGCCGATTTTTGATTAATAATAATGGTCAAAAGGTACTAAAAATAATGTAGTCTTGAGACTTATATAGGATGATCCCTTAGCCTAAAACAAGTAGGAAAGTAATAACTAGCAAAAAGGCCAATAATTTGGCTAAGTGTCAAATGACCACGCAGGGCCAAATAAGTGCCATTGTCTTACTCAAGACTAACTACGCAAAATAACTAATAAGAGCTAGTTGAGGCATTCATTGAGTTCTCGGCTTCAACCAGTGCACGGCTACACGGCCCTCCTTCTCCAAGGCTAATCAACGTCTGGCTCTTCATCACCATTAAGTGGATATCATGAAGTTCCTTAGCTTGACTCCTGGTAAATGGTCTTGAAGGCACGAACGTAGCTTGATTTGGCTGGCCTGCATCATTGTGGGCATCGGATTCGTGAAAATTCAGCTATTGTGGTCCGGGAATGTTATTATGGACAATCGACTTATGTGGTGCATGGTGTGATTTCAGCATAGACGCATGATCATGTTTTGGTATAGTGTGTGGTGATTGGCACTGTGTTCGTGTGTTAAAATCAGGCCTTGTAAAGAAATTCGGAAGTTGGAACTTGGTCCTAAAGCTTGTTAGCTAAGGTTATAGGGAGGATTTTCAGTTTGGCTCGAGCTATTGTGTTCAACTAGAATGTGGTGGCATGGGTAAGTGCACGAAGTGTTAAACAGTGATTTTGGACAACTTCGGAGCAATCCTTAGTACGTTTGAGGGAGAATGTATGCTTAAGTGGGGGAGAATGTAATGATCCGACCTGTCGTTTTAAGCCCTAGCACGTCGTTTGGCGGTTTGAGGCTTTGAGTAGCTTCATTTCAGGTATTATGACTTTTACGTGTGGTCGGAATTTAATTTCGGGAAGTTCGGGATTGATTTGGAAAGAAAATTCTAATTTTGGAAGCTTTAAGTTGGAAAAATTGACTAAGGTTTGACTTTTGAGTAAACGACCTCGGAATCGGGATTTGAAGGTTCCAATAGGTTTGTATGATGATTTTGGACTTAGGTGTATGTTCGGGTTAAGCATCGGACCACCCGGGAGCATTTCGGCGTTTATTATGGAAAGTTAACTTTTTTAAAGGTTTAAGAATTTCATAAATTTGGCTTGAAGTGGACTTTGGTGTCATCGATGTCCTTTTGAGGTTCCAAGCCTTAGAATAGGTTCGTATTGTGATTTATGACATGTACGCAAAGTTTGACGTAATTCCGAAATATTTTGGTATGGTTCGGACGCGTTTGTCGAAGTTTGAAAATTTAAAAGTTTAAAGAAGGATTTTGATCGTCGATTCATAGTTTTGATGTTCTTAGATGTGATTTGAGGCCTCAAGCAGGTTCCTATCATGTATTGGGACTAGTTGGTATGATTGGACGAGGTCCCGAAGGCCTTGAGTGAGTTTCGGATTTGAATCGGATCAAAATTAGAAGTTGAGGAATGCTGGTTTTAGCCAATTGCTGGTGCAATCGCACATGTGAAAAAAGGGTCGCAAATGCGACTCCGCAGAAGCGGCTAGGCTAGTGCAGATGCGGATTCTTGCTGGGGGAAGGTTGAGACCACAGATGCGGTCGAGCGTCCGTAGAAGAGGAACCACACCTACCGGTGAGGCGTCGCAGAAGCGAGGAAGTAGGTCGCAGAAGCGACTGTAGGTGATAAGGGCACGCCGCAGGTGCGAAGCAATTCCCGCACCTGCGTGAACACAGATGCAATTCCTGGAACGCAAAAGCGGGCAAGGCTGTTTGGCACGACTTCGCAGAAGCATGGATTTTGCCGCAGAAGCGACACTGCGGAAGCGGCCAGGATGATCGCAAAAGTGGAAGGTCGTCTGGGCAGAGGTGTTTTATAACGACGGGATTTGGTCCATTTTCTTCAATTTCCACTTGGTTGGGGCGATTTTTGAGAGCTTCAAGGTGGGATTTTCATCAAGCAACACAAGGTAAGTGATTCCCACCTATTACAAGGTAAATACATGGTTTGTATAAGTATTTAAACATGAAAATTAGTAAAAATTGTTGGGTTTTTTGTAGAATGTCTAGGATTGATACTTTTGGATTTTTACCACAAAATTGGACATGGAATTTGGAATAAATTATATATTCAAGTTAGTAACGTTATGGGTAAAGTTTATCTTCAAAAATTTCTAAAATCCGGGCTCGTGGGCCGAGGGTTGACTTTGTTGTCTTTTGAGCGAAGCTGGGGATCATGATAAATTGTTATATTATACATGTTGAGTTATATTTTGATTGGTGCACATTGTTGGACTAGTTTTGAAGAGACAAGCATCGATTTGAGGTGTTAGAGAGGCTTTGGAGCCGATTTTGGAACTTTGGAGGGAGGTAAGTCTCCTATCTAACCTTGTGAGCGGGAAACTACCCCTAGGTGATATTTATTATTATGTGCAACTAGTTGTGGGTGCTACGTGCGTACGAGGTGACGAGAGTCCGTATATAGCTAAAGCATGTTTATGTCCGGGTAGACTTAGGATCTCATCATGTAATGTTTGAATTACTTGAACTTACTCCGCTGGCTTAATTAATTGAAGTTATAATTGAAATCGATTTAGAAATAGATATATGCACACTAGGCCAAGCCTTAACACTTTTAATTTTGGGCAAGTTATTTGAGAAATGGTGAAGATTATATTCATTTTATGTTGTTGTGTTGTATCGTAAACACGTGCCTCGTAATTCAGTAACTTCCTTCCTTTTTCTTGTGGAGCGGGACGAATGCCTCGGCAATATATAGATGCATCTATGGATCGTGCCGCACGTCCTTCGGTAGTGTACATGTTATTCTGGATCGGGCCGAATGACCTCGGCGGAATCGTGCGTTATATCGCTAGTAGTCCGAATGTTCACGAGATAAACTTTCCACTGATGCCCGGCATTTTATATGGTATTCCTTACATATTTGATATTGACACTTGACATATTTTCGAGCTGTTAAGGTAGAATACAAGATTTAAAATTGATGCTTTGAAAGAAGAAATTGAAAGATTATGTAACTTACCGACTTACCCTATTATTGCCATATGCCTCATATCTGCTTATGTTTTATTATATTGCTTTATTGGACGTTTAGTAAGTGTTAGATGTAGACCCCTCGTCACTACTTCTCCGGAGTTAGGCTAGATACTTACAGGGTACGCGTTGATTTACGTACTCATGCTGCACTTCTGCAATAAATGTGCAGGATCTGACAGGTTCATTGGATGATCATCTTGGCGCGTATGCGCATCTGTTGAGGAGATATTACGTGAGCTGCAACTCGGGCTACGTATCGCATTCGATCGAGTCTCCATCATACTAATTATTTTATCTTGTCTTATTTATATTCTGGACAAATATTGTATTGTTGTTGTGCTTCTTAGAAAATGCTCATGCACTTGTGACACCGGGTTCTGGGGTTCTTTCGAGTTATTCATTATTGTTGTTCGTGCAAATATTTTCATTTACTCTATAAATTTTAAAATATATTGTTCAATTAAGTAACTTACCGACTTACCCCATTACTGCCGTATGCCTCATATCTGCTTATGTTTTATTATATTATTTTATTAGTAAGTGTCGATGTCGACCCTTCGTCACTACTTCTCCGGGGTTAGGCTAGATACTTATTGGGTACGCGTTGATTTACGTACTCATTGGATGATCATTGTAACAACCCGACTACTAGTTTTACTTTCTAGAACTCCGTTGCCCTAAATAAGACCCCCTGTATGTGCTCTTACTGTTTTATGACTTGCGAGAATGGTTAGTTCGGGATTTGGAAGGGTTCGGGTTGAAATCAGAACACTTGGTTCCTTAGGTTGGCCTTAAAAGGCTAAGTTTGACTTCGGTCAATGTTTTGAGTGAACGACCTCGGAATCATGATTTGACTGTTCTGATAGGTTCATATGATGATTTTGGACTTGAGCGTATGTCCGAGTCGAGTTTTGGATGACCCGAGAATGTTTTGGCGCCCAATATTGAAAGTTGGCATTTCGGGTGAATTTCATAAGTTTGGGTTGAAGTGCATTTTTATGTTATAGATGTCCGTTTGGGATTCTGAGCCTAGGAATAGCTCCGTATTGTGATTCTGGACTTAGGAGCGCGTCTGGATGTAGATTTGGAGGTCTGTAGGTTGTTTCGGGGTCATTTGGCGAAAGTTGGAAATTTGAAGGTTTTTGGGAAGTTTGACCAAAGAGTGAACTTTTTGATATCGGGTTCGGATTCCGATTCCGGAAGTTGGATAGGTCCATAATGTGAATTAGGACTTGTGTACAAAATTTGGGGTCAATCGGACGTGATTTGATAGGAATCGAACGTGCGGATGTGTTTTTAGAAGTTTTTAGTTTTCATGATTTGATTCATGCATTTTGGCGTCCGATTCATGCTTATAGATGTTATTCCTTTGTTTCGATCGCATGAGCAAGTTCGTATGGTGTTTTTAGACTTGTGTGGACGTATGATGTGAAGCCCCGAGGGCTCGGATGAGTTTCGGAAGCATTCAAATGGATGGTGGGAAGACTTTAGTTTTTTGGTTTTTTTTGCTGGTGTCTCAGGTATCGCAAATGCGAGATTTTGTTTGCATTTGCGAACCTCGCATTTCGAGACAGGCTTCGCAATTGCGAAGAATCCTGGCCAAGGCAGGACTCGCATTTGCGAGATTTTCAGTCGCTTTGCAATCAGCCTCCCTTCGCATTTGCGATGTTGCAGTCGCAAATGCAATCTTGACAGTGGGGACTTAGCTTCGCATTTGCGAAGACATTGTCGCATTTGCGAAGACATTGTCGCATTTGCGAACAAGGTGTCGCGATTGCGACACCTGCGATCTGTGCAACGGCTTTTACTGCGGGACTTAGCCTTATTTTCCTCATTTCCCACTTGGTCTTAGATGATTTTGAGAGCATTTTTGGTAGGGGTTCCATCAACATCAAGAGGTAAGTGATCCCTATCAATTTTTTAGCTAAATACACGAATCATAAGTAGATTTAACATGAAAAATGATAGGATTTATGGGATTTTTTAGGAAAACCTAGGGTTTTGATAAAAATGGGGCTTAACCACGAAAATGATTATGGAATGGGGTAAAAATTACATATTTGAGTTCGTGAGATTATGGTTAATAATTTTCTTCAAAAATTTCCGGAGTTCGGCCACGTGGGCCCGGGGCTGAATTTTAGGAATTCTTCAATTAGCATTGAAAAATTACCTTAATAGTTAGGATATGAACTTGTGAACGTGTATTGATTATTTTATATAACATTTGACTAGTTTTGAGTCGTTTGGCACCGAGTTGAGAGTTTAAAGCACATTTCTGGACCGAAAGTGAACTTGAGAACATAAAATACTACAAATATATTTTTTGATATAGAAAGTAATTTGCATTTGAATTTAAAGATAAAAAATGTTATTTCAAATTTATAGATAGAAATATTTGAGTTGATATAATAAAAGTTCATTTGCTTATGCAAAATAATGCAAAATAACAATTATCGAAAATATCAGTAAATTTATGACAAAATAGTAAAATTAGTTATCTGTTTATATTTTTAAACAATTCAAAATTATAATTTAAATATAGATAGTATTTTGATTATATGTAAAATTCAAAACGAAAAAAAAATTATAATATTATAGTAGAAAAAATTTACAAAGATGAAAATAGATATAATATTAGAATATTTTAATTTTGAATTAATTTATAAAAAAATAAATTAAATAACTAATATGCAAAGATATTATTGATAAATTTAGAAAATTGAAGAATTGTGAAAAATATTATAAAATTTAGTTCCAATAAAGTTGGAGCTTTAAAGTATTTAAACAAAAAAATAAAAATAAAAAACTAAAATTGTCAACTCTTTTTGAGGAGTAATCAAATAAAAAATTAATATTGGATATTTAAAGTTTCATACTGAATAAGGTCTGGCTACAATTTCAAATTAGAAACAATTAATGAAAGGTAAATATTTGAATCTATGTGTTAAGATTAGAGTAGCTTTCGACTCTATTCAAATTAAAATTTGGATGTTTATCACTTTTTTTATTTTTATTTATTTTTCTCTAATTACCATTAATTAACAATAATAATAATAATAATACTAAAACATTTGAATTTGATCTAAAATTTATCCCACTACATATCGTGAAAATAATAAATTTTATATAATTTTATTAAAATTTAAATATATTATCTAGTTTTTAGGGAAATAATAATTTTTATTTATTGAAAATTATTTATTTTGAAACCCTTTTTATTTTAAATTTGGAAGTTACCCACACATAATATAACTTCATTTATTATATTAAAAGAGTGATAGTGAAGCATGATATCAAGTCAAGTGTCATATAGAGAAAATGCTACTTCGCACTTTAAAGGCAAAATTTAACTATATTTTATGACAAAATTTAATCTACATCCATATTATAGATTTGTATACATAATTTGGAATGCTAAAAATATTAAAATCTAAAACTCACAATCTTTAATATTCTTATTAGATTATATCACTTCGAAATTTTGTATGTATTTAAATTTGTATAAAAACAAAATTAGTCTCGCATGTCATTATCGATTCACAGAAAATAAAAGGTATATAATAATGAAATAATTACAAACAACATAGTAAAAAATATAAAGATCAAAACTTTATATTGAAAATAAAATACAAGAAAATTTTAATTTCTTATTTCATACAGTGTAGAAAAAAATATTAAAGATATTGGTACATTTTACACAAAATAATAAAATAATATCTTTCTGAATGAAGTAAAAAATTAAAATTAGTATTAACTGTAAAATTATTTCAGTATTAAATTATAGATAAAATACTAATTTAAGGAATAAAAGAAATTAAGTAAATAATATTCAATATATTCTTGATAAATTTAGACAATTGAAAAATTAAGAAAGAATGAATGTGAAACCAAATTATTTCATATAATGTCGAAAGAAATATTAAAGATATTGCTACATTTTACACAAAATAATAAAATAACATCTTTATGAACGGAGTAAAAAATCAAAATTAGTATATGAAATTATTTCAGTCATAAATTATGGATAAAATACTAATTTAAGAAATAAAAGAAAGTAAGTAAATAATAATCAATATATTATTGATAAATTTAGACAATTGATGAATTAAGAAATAATGAAAGTAAAGCTAAGTCGTAGTCAAGTTTGATATGAAGATATAATATTAAAAGTTATCTAAATTATATTAAAAGGATAGTAGGGAAGCTTGGTATGAAGCCAAGTAGCGTATTGAGAAAAAGTAAAAAATAATATAAAATGATGAGACTTATTTAAATTTGAGATGAGAAAGTGAATTTTTAATTATGATTAAAAAATATAATAGATAATATCACGTAGTTAAAATCAATCAAAATCAAATAAACAATGAAAGAATTTGAAGTTATATCATGGATAAAATACTAATTTAAGGAATAAAAGAAAGTAAGTAAATAATAATCAATATATTATTGATAAATTTAGACAATTGAAGAATTAAGAAAGATTGAAAGTGAAGCCAAGTGGTATTCAAGCTTGATATGAAGATATTATATTAAAATTTATCTAAATTATATTAAAAGGATAGTAGGGAAGCTTGATATGAAGTCAAGTGGCGTATTGAGAAAAGGTAAAAAAATAATATAGAATGATGAGACTTATTTAAATTTGAGATGAGAAAGTAAACTTTTTATTATGAAGAAAAAATACAATAGATAATATCACGTAATTAAAATATTAATAAAATCAAAATCAAATAGTATTGAACACTGAAAGAATATAAAGTAACGAATAAATGAATTAAATCATAATATTTTTATATAGAAAATATATAGAGATAAAACTTATTTAAATTTGAGATGAGAAAGTATCTTTTAAATTATAATGAGAAAATCCATACAAATAACAAAACATAACTAAAACTATAATACAAAAAGTCAAAAATAAAAAAGATATAGAACAATGAATGAATTTCAAGTAAAAGAGAAATAAATTAATAATCAACTCTGTTAGGAGTAGAAAATCGATATTATCTTTGTTATATTAAAGGAGGTAATAAGCAAGGACATTGAATCTAAAGACAAACTAATAAAAAATTCACATGATAGTACAATCATACTGAGCAACGAATAAATCAATAACGATAATCGAGGAAAAAAAAGAAAAAATAATATAAAATATAAAATGATAATATGTATTAGAATTTCAAATCAGAAAGCGTTTCTGATTTATAATGACAAAAATCATACATATCTAAAATATCACATCGCTTAAATCTTAATAGATAAATCAAAATTCATAATTGTGTAGAAACATACATTCTGTTTTTTAATAACCATTCTATAGCATTATGTCTAGACTTGGTATAAATACTACTTACATATAGGGGTGTTCATAAAAACCCGAAAAATCGAATCAAACCGATCAAAAAAATCGATACATTTTAGATTTGGTTTGGTTTTGATTTTGAATTTTAAAAACCGATCAAATTTGGTTTAGTTTTGGTTTTAATCAAAAACCAACCGGAAAAAATAGAATCAAACTGACTATAAAAGTAGCTATTTAAATTTATTATTACACCTATATGTGTGTGTGTATTTTTATATAGAGTTTTTAAAATTTTATGGTACAGTTTAGTTGTTTGTATTTTTAGTATTGTGATTTGCTATTATAATAATCTAATTCTTTGCTTTTACATTCTAGTTTGATTGGTATTTTTTTTTTGCTACATACAAGAACTTATTTCATGTTAAAAATAATTAATTTTTAATTGAGTAATTAAATTATTCATCACTATTTGATTCAATCATCATCAATTTATCTTGGTAAATGAGAGATTTCTCAAAGATCAATCGGTTTGATAGTGTTATGTTGAAAATGTAGTCACCTGTAACGACTCGGCCGGTCCTTTTAAGAGTATTAGCCCTGAACCCATATTTATTGCTCCCTCTATTTCATTATGTGGTTACGTGACTCGTCGAGAGGTTTGGTTTTTGGTTTCGGAGTGAAATGGGACACATAGTCCCTAAAATGGAAGCTTAAGTCGTAGGAATTGACCGTAGTTAATTTGTGTGAAGACGACTCCAGAATGGAGTTTTGACGGTTCCTATAGCCCCGTAGGGTGATGTTGGTCTTAGGAGCGTGTTCGGATGTGGAATTGGAGGTCCATAGGTCATTTTAGCGTCAATTGGCGAAAGTTGGAAAATTGGATGATTTTTGGAAAGTTTGACCAGGGGTGGACTTTTTGATATCGGGGTCAGTTTCTGATTCCGGAAGTTAGAGTAGATCCGTAATATCAATTATGACTTATGTGCAAAATTTGAGGTCAATCGGACTTGATTTTATAGGTTTCGGCATCAGATGTAGGAGTTTGAAGTTTTAAAGTTCATTAGGCTTGAATCGATGCGCAATTCTTGTTTTTAGCGTTGTTTGATGTGATTTAAAGGCTCGACTAAGTTCGTATGATGTTTTAGGACTTGTTGTTATGTTTGATTGAGGTCCCGAGGGCCTCGGGTTGATTTGGGATGGTTAACGGATCAAGTTGAAGCTTAAAGAATGGCAGAAGTGCACCAGTTCTAGTGCAACCGCACCTGCGCAAGATTGATCGGAAGTACAGGTCCGTAAAAGCATGAGGCCAAGCGCAGAAGCGGAACTGGAGAAGATGGCCAGTGGTCGCAGGTGCGACATGAAGGCCGCAGAAGCGGAGTCACTTCTGCGGAAGAATGAGCGCAGAAGCGGAAAGGCCAAGGAGGCCTGTTGGTCGCAGATGTGAACGAGGTCCGCAGGAGCGCAAGCGCAGAAGCGCAAGCGCAGAAGCGCTCCTTAGTCGCAGAAGCGAGAGCACAGATGCGGCTATCTCTTCACAGAAGCGCACGCGCAGGTGCGCTTAGGGTGCCGCAGAAGCGAGATTTTGTGGCTTAAGTAATGGCCGCACCTACAATGGAATTTTCACAGGTGCGGAGCCGCAGATGCAGCTAAGGCCTCGTAGAAGAGAAATCGCTGGGCAGAAAAGTGCCAATTCCGAGGGTTTAATTTCATTCTCCATTTTTGAACTTAGAGAGCTTGGATTGAGGCGAAATTTCAAGGATTTTTCAGAGAAAACATTTGGGTAAGGATTCTTGACTTGTTTATGACTAATTCCCACTAAGATAATCATTTATTCTTCCTTTAATTAAGGATTTGGGTTGTGAAATTTGTGAAAAAGGGTGAAAAAATCCCCAGGTCGAATTTTGAGGATTTGATCGAGAATTTTATATCGGATTTGAGTAATTTTGATATGAGTGAACTCGATATTGAATAAGTGTTCGTATTTTGTGACTTTTACCCGATTCTGAGACGTGAGCCTGTCACGACCCGAACTTCCCACCATCGGGAGTCGTGATGGCGCCTACTAATGAAAGCTAGGAAAGCCAATCAACCGGATTATTTACCACTTTTCTATTTACGAATTCATTGCAACACAAAAACATCAACTAAAGAACAGTAATTCAACTAGCGAAATAGATGCAAATTTCATACTTTACAAAAATATCGCCGATAAAATATCCTCAACAGACTACCCAAGAATTTGGTGTCACAGTTTCACAGACGGTTTAAGAGTACTACAAATAAGGTTCTGAAGAAATAACAAAATATTGCCTCTGGACTACATAGAAGAAACAGATACAAGAAATGGACAGGAGACACCAAGATCCGCAGACGTCTGCAGAACTACCTTGGGTCGCCTGAAAGTCAAAAGGGCTGGAAGCTTCCTACTGTACGAAGCCTGCGATACTGGGATCTGCACAAAAGAGTGCAGAGTGTAGTATCAGCACAACCGACCCCATGTGCTGGTAAGTGCCTGGCCTAACCCCGGCGAGGTAGTGACAAGGCTAGGACCAGACTCCAGATAGACTTGTGTAGTTATAAACATATACGCATCTACAGCGGAAGATAGAAATACGTAAACAATTTAAAACTGGGGAAAGGGGAGAACACACATCGGGATAGCAGATAAATAAAACAAAACGAATCATCAATGAATAAGAAAGAAAAATGCAATTTAACCTTTAACACAAATAAAATGAAATACAAGCCACCTTCACCTCCAGTATCCTCTTGTTGCAGGCGTGCAATCCGTTCCCACTTACAGTATCCTCTTGTGGAAGGCGTGCCACCCGCTCCCACTTACATCACATCTTGTGGTAGGTGTACCACCCGCTCCCACTTTCATTATATCCTGTGACAGGCGTGCCACCAGCTCCCACTTACATAATATCTCGTGGCAGGCGTGCCACCCGCTCCCACTTACATAATATCTCGTGGCAGGCGTACCACCCGCTCCCACTTACATAATATCTCGTGGCAGGCGTGCCACCCGCTCCCACTTACATAATATCTCGTGGCAAGCGTGCCACCCGCTCCCACTTACATTATATCCTGTGGCAGGCGTGCCACCCGCTCCCACTTACATCATCACAACAATCACAAGAAGTCCCGGCAAAGGAACAAAGCAACATAACTTCCTAGCGAGGGAACAAATAACATCAAAACAATCATCCCGGCAAAGGGAGAGTCAACTATATACAGACCAACATGACTCCTATTTAGCTCAATCAATGTCAGTACTCAATTGCAGTCAAAGTTCTACAATTAACCTCCCAACTCAATTATCATTTTATTAAATCTAGACACGACTCTACTAATGTGACACTAGACCCCTTACCTTCTAACGAACTCCTAAGACACTACCCACAATTATGACACTGGACCCCTTGACTCCTAAAAATTCTTATTCAAACTAAAATGAAGAAACCTTGTGGTAGGCGTACCACCCGCCCTCATTTCACAATATCTTGTGGCAGGCGTGCCACCCGCTCCCACTTATATCATAACAATATCAAGGCTAATGTTCAACAATTTGAAACAATAATCACACAACAATTATCCATATACGACCCACGGTCATGCTTGACACTGACGTATAGATATTCGTCACCATGCCTATACGTCGTTCTCAACGAGGAGCAATTTACCAAATAGGACACGATTTCTAATTCCTCAAGCTAAGGGTAGAACAAACACTTACCTTGCTTTGCAATAACTTCCTAGATTTCCAACAACCCTTCGAGCTCAAGCTTTTATGGGTGCTCACGAACTTTAGGTGGACTCAATTGGAGCTAACGAGCTACAACTTGGTAGGTGGCCTTAACTCAGCTGAAATCTTGGTGCTGTTCCACAACGGATTTGGCAGCAATTTGAGCTGGGGTCTTGGGGTTAGAGAGTGGGGATTTTCGTAATTGATGTTGGGGTTTGGAGGGAGTGGTTCCACGGTTTTTTTTCATCTTAATTGGGGCTATTTTCGGTGACTTTGCAGCTGGTTCTTAGTGGGTTTAAATGGGGGGGTGGGGAACTGGGCTGGTAATTGGAGGTTGATAGCTATATTACGGATGTGTTTTCAGGGAATTTGGGGCTGTTTCAAGGTGATTTTTGAGGTTGATTTGTTGGGGTTTAAGGGTGTTTTGGAGATGTTCCTGAGGTAGTGACGAAAATGGGTTTGCATGTTAGGGTTACTGGTTTCTATTTATAGTGGGCCGAAAGTCGGAACAAAATAAAACTTTCAGGTGTTTAAAATGCTATCGCATACTCGTCGCATAATCAATATGCGGTCCGCATTTGGACCGCATTAACATGGCACTTTGCCCAAGAATCTGTCTCAATCTGCGATTCTGTTGTGCAATTTGCGATCCGTATTTTAGAAATGCGACCGCATTTCTTACCACATTTTTTACGTTAATTTTTGTCCAGTACTCTATCTCAATCTGCGATACAAGCAGTGTAATTTGCAGTCCGCATTTATAAAATGCGACCGCATTTCAGACAGCATTTCTGACATGGATCTTTGCCCAGAAATCTGTCTAAGTCTGCGATGCCCGTGTAAGATATGCGGCCCGCATTGTTGGAATGCGACCGCATATCCTGCCTTACTTACCTTTTCGAACTCTTTTCTTATCTTTTCGAACTCTTTTCCCTGTTATTAGATTCTTATACCTCATACCCTGCAAGAATGTTAAGATTACATAATTACAAAGAGGGATTTGCGCTTAAAACAAGCCAAATCTAAACAATTGGTATCAAATGTGTTTCTACGGCACATCGGGTCGTTACATTCTCCCCCTCTAAGACAACCGTTCGTCCTCGAACGGGCAGGATAAAGAAGTACCTGAGTCGGGGAAAAGATGTGGATAACGGCTTCGCATATCGGACTCGGACTCCCAGGTCGATGCCTCAGGAGGCTGACCTCTCCACTGAACACGAACAGAAGGAAAACTCTTCGACCTCAGCTGACGAACTTGCCGGTCTAGAATAGCTACTGGTTCCTCCTCATAAGACAAGTCCTTGTCCAACTGGATGGTGCTGAAATCTAGCACATGTGTTGGATCGCCGTGATATTTCTGGAGCATGAACACATGAAAAGCTGGATGCACAGCTGATAAGCTCGGCGGCAATGCAAGTCTATAAGCCACCTCCCCCACTCGATCAAGAATTTCGAACGGACCAATGAACCTAGGGCTAAGCTTGCCCTTCTTCCCAAATCTCATCACGCCCTTCATAGGCGACACTCGGAGTAATACCCGGTCACCAACCATAAAAGCCATGTCTCGTGCCTTGCGATCTGCATAGCTCTTTTGCTTGGACTGAGCTGTACGAAGCCTTTCCTGAATGATCTTGACCTTGTTCAAGGCCTCCTGAACCAGATCTGTGCCCAACAACCGAGCCTCTCCCGGCTCAAACCACCCAACCGGAGTTCGACACCGCCTACCATATAAAGCCTCATAAGGAGCCATCTGAATGCTCGACTGGTAGCTGTTATTGTAGGTGAACTCCGCTAATGGCAAAAAACTGATCCCACGAACCTCCAAAGTCAATAACACAAGCTCGGAGCATATCCTCCAATATCTGAATAGTCCGCTCGGACTGTTCGTCCGTCTGAGGATGAAATGTTGTGCTTAATTCAACCTGGGTGCCCAACTCCCGCTGAACTGCCCTCCAAAAACGTGAAGTAAACTGCGTACCCCGGTCCGAAATAATAGATACCGGCACACCATGAAGGCGAACAATTTCCCGGATATAGATCTTAGCTAACCTCTCGGATGAATAGGAGGCTGCCACAGGAATGAAATGCGCTGATTTGGTCAGCCTGTCAATGATGACCCAAACCGCGTCGAACTTCTTCTGAGTTTGCGGAAGTCCAACAACAAAATCCATAGTGACCCGCTCCCACTTCCACTCGGGGAGTTCAATTCTCTGAAACAGTCCACCGGGCCTCTGATGCTCGCACTTAACCTGCTGGCAATTCAAACACCGAGCCACGTACGCAACTATATCCTTCTTCATTTTTCGCCACCAATAGTGCTGCCGCAAATCCTGATACATCTTCGCGGCGCCCAGATGTATAGAATACCTGGAGCTATGAGCCTCATTTAAAATCAATTCCTGAAGTCCCTCGACATTAGGCACACAAACCCGACCCTGCAATCTCAAAACGCCATCATCACCTAAGATAACCTGCTTGGCACCTCCACGCTGTATCGTGTCCCTAAGGACACACAAATGGGGATCATCAAACTGTCGATCACGGATACGTTCCAACAACGAAGAACGAGCGACCATGCAAGCTAATACCCGACTAGGCTCAGAAATATCCAATCTCACCAACCGGTTGGCCAAAGCCTGAACATCCAAGGCAAGTGGCCTCTCGCCAATCGGAATATAAGCAAGACTGCCCATACTGGCCGACTTTTTACTCAAGGCATCGGCCACCACATTGGCCTTTCCCAAGTAATATAAGATAGTGACATCATAGTCCTTTAACAACTCCAACCACCTCCTCTGCCTCAAATTTAACTCTATTTGCTTGAACAGATACTGAAGACTCTTATGAACCGTGAACACCTCACACGGCACGCCATATAAATAGTGCCTCCAAATTTTCAAGGCGTGAATTATGGATGCCAATTCTAAATCATGCACCAGATAGTTCTTCTCATGAATCTTCAACTGCCTCGAAGCGTAGGCAATGACCTTGCCATCCTGCATTAACACTGTACCAAGCCCAATACGAGAGGCATCACAATAAACTGTGTAACGCCCTGAGCCTGTGGGCAAAACTAACACTGGTGCCGTGGTCAGAGCTGTCTTGAGCTTCTGAAAGCTCGCCTCACACTCATCCTATCACCTAAACTGCGCGCCCTTCTGGGTCAACTTGGTCATTGGGCCTGCAATAGATGAAAACCCCTCCACGAACCGACGATAGTAGCCTGCAGTCCCAAGAAACTCCGGATCTCTGTAACTGATGTCGGCCTAGGCCAGTCCTTGACTGCCTCAATCTTCTTCGGATCAACCTGAATACCCTCTGCCGATACAATATGACCCAGAAATGTAACCGAACTCAACCAGAACTCACACTTCGAAAACTTAGCATACAACCGACCATCCCTCCGAGTCTGAAGAACCACTCTGAGATGCTGCTTGTGCTCCTCCTGGCTATGGGAATATACCAGAATGTCGTTGATGAAGACTATCATGAACGAGTCCAAATAAGGTCTGAACACTCGGTTCATCAAATCCATAAAAGCTGCTGGGCATTAGTCAACCCGAATGACATAACCAAGAATTCATAATGCCCGTACCGAGTGCGGAAAGCTGTCTTAGGGACATCGGATGCTCTAATCTTCAAGTGATGGTAGCCAGACCTCAAATCAATCTTTGAAAATACCCTGGCGCCCTAGAGTTGATCAAACAAATCATCGATCCTCGGCAATGGATACTTATTTTTGATTGTAACCTTGTTCAATTGTCAGTAATCGATGCACATTCTCATTGACCCATCCTTCTTTTTAACAAACAACACCGGCGCACCCCAAGGGGAAACACTAGGTCTAATGAGACCCTTCTCGAGTAAGTCTTGCAACTGCTCTTTCAACTCTTTTAACTCTGGCGGGGCCATGCGATACGGCGAGATAGAAATGGGTTGAGTGCCCCGAGCCACATCAATGCAAAAGTCAATATCCCTGTCGGGTGGAATCCCCGGCAGGTCAGATAGGAAAACCTCGGGAAACTCACGAACCATGGGCACAGATTCAATAGAGAGGACCTCAGCACTGGAATTACGAACATGAGCCAGATAAGCCAAACATCCCTTCTCGACCATACATCGAGCCTTCACATAAGAGATAACGCTACAGGTGGAATGACCAGGAGTCCTTCTCCACTCCAAATGGGGCATACCCGGTAAAGCTAAGGTCACAGTCTTGGCATGGCAGTCCAGGATGGCATGGTAAGGTGATAACCAGTCCATCCCCAATATGACATCAAAATCAACCATGTCTAAAAGCAATAAGTCTACACGGGTCTCAAGACCCCCAATCATTACAACACAGGAACGATGGACTCGATCTACCATAATAGAATCACTCACCGGGGTAGACACATAAACAGGAACACTCAATGAGTCATTAGGCATGGCCAGATACGATGTAAAATAAGAGGAGACATACGAGTAGGTAGACCCTGGATCAAATAATACTGAAGCATCGCTATCACAGACCAGAACCGTACCTGTAATCACTGCATCTGAAGCCTCCGCCTCGGGCCGGGCTGGGAAAGCATAACATCGAGGCTGAGCCCCACCACCTTGAGCCACATCTCTAGGACGGCCTGCTGCTGGCTGGCCCCCACCTCTGCCGACCTGAGCTCCACCTCCAGTACCTCTACCTCTA
>MCJB01040217.1:0-57831 GCA_002018475.1 Nicotiana obtusifolia | reverse complement strand
AAATTTCAATTATACCAGAAGCGTGATGTTTGTCGCTTCATGAAACGACAGACTAAGTCCTGTTAATGATCCAAAATTCACCCGAGACCCTCGGGACTTCATCCGAACATGCACACATGTTCTATAACCTCATTCAAACTTGTTCCAATCATTGGAACACTAAAACGAACATCGTTTTTATAGAATTTGCATTAAAAGCAATTCAATGAACTCTAAGGATTCTCAATTCGATCCTTCGATCCGAACTCGACCAAACGAAGTCCGAATGGTCTGAAAATTTGCACGCAAGTCCAAAATTACATAAGGAACCTACAGCAACTTTCGGAATTTCATTCCGACTTCCGGATCAAAATTCGACCTATCAACCGGAGATCCGAACTTCCTCGATTCAATTTTAACATTGTTCGAGGTCTATTAAAATTCGTCCGATCATTCGTCTAAGTCATATATTCCCTCCCGAAGCTATTCGAGTCGTCGGATTTCAAATCCGAGCCTTCTAACTCAAAAGTCAATCTCGTGGTTGACTTTGGCGACTTAGACTCTCACAAATGAGACCATTTGTCTCGCGTCCTTTCAATTACTTCGAGTAGATTTAACTCGACTTGATTTCACATAATATAATAAATGAAATAAATTCGGGGAAATAAAGTGAGTCATTACACCTTACTAGGTTTTAGTGGGAAATGTTGCTATCTTTGGTATTTTTCTTTGGCAATAACCAGAAATTTTAATTCCAGTATTAGGCTACCATTATTATTCCACATGGATTCGTGCTGCACCTACACTACTTTTTTATTTTTGAAGTTTACCAAAAACTAGTTTAAATACACACGCCAACACAACATAAGAATGTATTGCATTATCCGTATATATTAATTTGCTATAATTATTTATTAATCTTCCTCATTTGTGATAATATAATAGGTATGTTGTTGTTATAATTTATTTATCAATCTTATTAAGTTATCAATTTATATATTGAAATTATTTATAATTACCTTACATATGACTTGGTTGTATAATTTTCGTATATAGCTAAAACTCTTGTGTAATGTAGTATATAGTATATTTAGAGGTAAAATTTCACTTTGCCCCATTTTTCTTTAAGGGTTGGGAAATAGTATTCCGTTTACCTTTTAAATGGGAATGATAAACCCTTTTATGTAATATCTTTTGGTAAGAAAAATATATTTGTGGTTGGGCGTAGTCGCCATAAAATTCGTATTTTCTTATATCACCATTCGGATCACAATTTTTTTAATTTTAGATTAGCTTTCGTTAAATAAGTGATAAAGGAAAAGTACATTAACTTACTGTGACTAGAAATTATTTGGACTTTTGGCAATGATGCATTGACAGCAATAGAGAGTGAAAGAGGAGAGTTCAGCGACGTAACACTGTTATAGAGCAGACACCCGCAGAAAAAATCTGGTGACTGATAATGTTGTTAATTGCTGTAATCAAAGGCAACTATTTTTGGAATTGAATTTAAATTGTAGAATCGTATGCTAGGGTTTAACCTGTTATAATTATGGCATATGTTAAGGTTTCGCCCCAATAGAGAATTTTAGAATTTCACCTATAGAAAATTTTAGAATTGCAGAAACAAGTCATGAGATTTGAACGGATAAATATTCAAAAAAAGTGAGTATTTACTAATTTTTTCTACATTAATACACACTAACACAATGTAAAATTCTTTTGCATTATTAATATATTTTAACTTGCTTTAATAATTTATTTACCATTTCTATTAGATTATTAGTTATTATTTATTATTTATTTATTAATTGTAATTACCTTACACATGACTTGATTGTATAATTTAGATATATATATATATATATATATATAAAAAAACATCTTGTGTAATGTAGTATATTGTGAAGTATACATAAATATTAAGAGTAAATTTTACTTTGCCCCTTAATATTTAAAGGTTAAGAATAATAGTCCGTCCACTTTTTGGGGTGGATTTTTTTCTTTAACTGGTTAGGTAAGGCCGGGTTGGGTGTATGGATAGGTTTTTATATTTTGTGTGCAATTAATTATTTATGTGGCTTTTAACAATTTAAAAAAAAGTAATTTTACTTCATATTCTATCGGTAGAGCTCTTCGGAGTCATCCTGTTATTCCTGGCATACTTTTGATCCGTTAAGTGATGTGAGCACATAATTTTTTTCCTACTTGAAATTACTCCTAAAATGACATTAAACTAGTCGTTTAGTTATTTTTAATTTATAGAATTTTTAGGAATTTTCATTTATTTTATTTGCATTTTTAGTTGCATTCCACGTTGTTAATTGCACTTAGTTGCATTTAGTGGCATGTTAAATCATAGAAAAATGTACTTGTCTTTCATTTCGCATTTTAGAACTTATTAATTGCATATTAGGTAACTTTTTAGCTTAATTAATAATTCTAGCATTAATTTGTCAGAAAATTAGCTAAAGGGCTAAATGCGCAAAACCGATCTTATTGTAAATCTATATAGTTGGTTAATTGTGCAAGATGAGAGGGGAAGAGAAATTGGTCATGTGTTTAAGATTGGATCAAATGTTCAGATCCTTAAACAGGCCCAAAGCCGAATGGCCCAATTCTAAACATTATGAGGTCCAGTTCTCTTTCTGGCCACAGAACACAAAACGGCATAGTTACATATTAAACTACGTCGTTTTAGTTCAATTCAGTTTTTTGATAAAAGACAAGATCTACAGATTGGTCCTTCAGATTCAGCCATGCAATTCTCAAATTCATCTGCCCCAATTTGGAATTCAGGGTCCGTCTTTATCTCCACCAGTGGCGCCGCCTTTCCCCACCGCCGAAAAATTTGAAACTGCCCAAAAATCACACATCTCTTTCCCCTCTTCTCGACTCCACCAGTAGTTTTTCTCGGATCTTCACCAAACTTCATCAATCTAGTGAAGAACCGAAACCCTAGCTTTCTTTCTTCTCTTCCAAATCACGCCAATTCAGGCCTCCCCACCTAACAAGCCCCACATGTAATAGTAAATCTCTCTCAAATCTATCCTTTCATGTTAATTTTATCCCCATTTCGGTGACTGGATTCCGGTCAACCTTTCATTGACCAGTCAAAGTCAATAAAATCGATTATTCCCTTTCGTTATCTGGCTCTCAGAAGATATTTTCCTGTGCATCACTCGCTGGATTATGAAGTCCAAGTCAGTGGTCATAGGAAACTGACCTCTGCTGGCCAGATTCTCTTTTATCTGTCGGTGTTTGCTTCAAAACTTATTGCTTAACTCTTTCTCTTCTCGTTCTTCTTGTCGAATTTCGTTCTGCTCGCCCGATCCTTTTTCTCTAATTTGATAGTTTGGCATTTTAGTATTAATCTCAGAATTCATAGCGATAAGTCATAGTTGATTAATGCATGATTACGTCGTTTAGTATATTCCATGATAATTGTTAATTTGATTATTTACTTTCACCTTTGATTAGTATGACTGTGTTAATTTCTTTAGGTTTCTTTGACTTTAGTTAGCCATTGGTGCAGTTTAGTTGGCTTTCTTTAGGTACAGCTGTGTTTGGGGCTGGAGTTGGAAGGGAATTCCCTCAGGTGAGCGTTGGTTTTCAAGAGGATTTTCCTGGGCTTAGCCCATGCCTTGAGATACTTGGTTCGGTGACTATCGTTAGATGATAGTATGAATTGGAGGATAAGATACTAGGGGGTCGGATAGGAAAAGAAAGAAAGGGGAAGTTTCAAGGAAAGAGGCGGTCAGTATAAGTTGTGGTGAGTTGGTAAGGGAAAATGATAAGAGAAGGGGTAGTTTAGGGATTTCGTTTGAAGAGTTACAACTGTGTATTAGCTGATTGGAGGATGAGCATGGGCTCCTTAAGACTAGAATTTGATTGGAGGGTATAATACTACAACAACAACATAACCAATATTATTCCACACCATGGGGTCTGTGAGGGTAGTGTCTATGCAGATAGAGAAGCTGTTTTCAATAGACCCTCGGCTCAGGATAGCATAAACACTACATTAATGAAAATATAGACAAGAAAGGACATTACCGAAAAGCCATATAAAAGCAGAATAAAAACAACAAGACTTAAGGTGATCAACAATGAAAGAAAATAACGGTTAGTCATAAAAATCTACTACCAACAGAAAGCGATATTGCGTGTCAATACTACTGTTATGAACACTCTAGACTACCTACTCTACTACTAATTCTCGGCCTCCACACCTTCCTATCAAGGATCATGTCTTCGCTAATACTACTATTATGAACACTCTAGACTACCTGCTAGACGACTTACTTTGCTACCTTAATTCTCGACTTCCACACCTTCCTATCGAGGGTCATGTCTTTAGTTAGCTGGAGGGTACAGTAGAAAGTAAAAAGGGAGTGAACCCGATGGTCTCTTGATAAATAGGAAGCTATTCTCTGATTTTGGGGGACTCAGCAGCTACACATCTAAAAGTTCTGTTGGAAATCACCCATCACTCTAAAATACAAAGCAAAGCAAAGCAAAGAAATAGAGTTCAAAGGAGGGATCAGGAAGCATATTAAGGGGAGATAAAGAAACAAGACCCGAATCTGAGTTTTCTCTGATGAAAATGGTTTAGAGTTAGTAGTTATTGCTGTTTAAAGACCCTATTGTAGAGCTCTATCACCCACTGATTTTGCTTTCCTTTTCTCTGATTTCTACATATAGGTATCTCTTTTAAACTCATATGTAAAGTTCTATTTTTCAATCATGAATGAATTAAGTGATTACCTACGTTCATTTCTTGTATTTGCATCTCATTTTGGGTATTAAAGCATGTGAAACTGTAGTAATATAGTTGTTATCAAACTTAGGAATATGTTTCGACTTGCTGAATCATGGTTGTTAATTGAATGATGAGCTTAAGGTGAATATGTGTAAATTAAAATGAAAAATAATCTGGAATTCTCTTGTTCTTGGAACTCTTTTGTTACTGATGTTTGTATGGTGTTACAATGGTTGGTTTAACGCATGATGACTGAATTGGAAGTTCGAATTTGTAAAATCTGACCACTAATTGGTTAAATCTACATTTTTAGAACAGAATTAGTAGTTTTGTCAAGAAGATTGAGGTCTTCATGTTGGCGGTGGATAATAGCACATTTGAGGACTTAGTAATGATCATTGATAGTAGCCCTGGAAGTTTAGACTACTCAATTGTAAATTGAGGTTTTAAACTAGAATGGTCATTCTTGATATTTAGCGAATTATTGCAATCGATAGAATTAGTGGTTGTTCATGTAATTGATAGTTCCTTTAGACTTATATGTATTAATCATTTAGTGATCACCTTTGTAATAGTATCTGCTTTACATGCGGTAGTAGCTTGCCGGCTTAATTAAATGTGTTTTAATTTTGCAAAAATATTTTCCATGATTATTTACGAATTCAAGATGAACTGGATCTGTGGCCCATCCCAATAGAAGTGTGTTTGCAGGTCAATGGATTTGGGGTTGATTGGGCTTCTGAATCTATGTCTTATCGTGACCTAGTAATCAATGGTCCAAACTGGACCTGCGATTTTATAAGAGGCCTGCTACCAAAGGAAAAAGTCCTGACGCCTCTGGGCCTTGCATTCAAGACTAATAATAGTTGTATTTGACCCGCTAAGTACCATAGCATAGATGTTCAATTACAATTGAGCTCAGTCAACTCCTATTATTACTCCACCATTAATCCTTTGTTAAAAAAAATGAAGATTGACTGGGCCGATTGGGATGGAATCCCCTAAGGGGTCTTCGACTAGTTTTTAGTAATTTATTAGCGATTAATTCTTCCTTAATTTTATAGTTTTTTTGATAGTTATAAAAGAATATTAGCAAATTAACAAACACTTCTAATGACTTAGAAGTGTATAATTGATACTATTAATTCCATTTGTTAAAATTACACTTTGTCCATAAGTGATTTCATAACTTTACGCTTCATAATAATCTCAAACTTAGGAAATGAAGATAAACAATCATTGGCATGCTTTTAGGCCTGATTAATAAGTTAATTATTCTGGTTATGTGTATGTCCATGTCCGCCTGACGTAGCAGTGGATATAAATCTAAAATTTAAGTGTGCGTTCGCACAATTTGATCAATCAACTTCAAATAATAATTAAGTATTATTAATCATAATTTAAGTGTGCTTTTCGCGCAACTTGATCAATCAATTCAAATAATAATTAAGTATTATCAATCATGTGTATGTATGCGTGGGATTTTTGACATACAGAACAACAAGGTTAAGTTCGCTTGATTTGTTCAAGATAAATTTTATATTTTCTTAAATAAACAAATAAAAGCAGTTTAAAAGCAAAAATTCTTAAAATCCCTGAACACATAAAATATTCGAAAAATAATTAAGCTAAGTATAAATTATTAAGCGATTTGCTAGAACCACAGGGCTTGGGAAATGCCCATACCTTCTACTCTGTCAACTGAATTTCTCATCCCGTCTTTTGCATTCGCTGTCCATAATTAGAGTCACGAATTTTCTTGAATAGGGATTTTTAAAAATGGTGACTTGGAACGCTGAGAACTCCATTCCAAGTGGGACTCCTTTAAAAAATAATAAAAATAATTTCTTTTCAAATAATGTCATTTAAATTGGAAAACCTCCATTGTCCATCCCGAAAAAAGGAGGTGTGACAAGCGAGATCCTTTTCACACGGGACTTCCAGATAACTATAGCCAACTTTCGTCTCTATTCTGTTAATTCTAGATTTCAATGATGAAAAATAACATATTCTTGTTTGTAGGTCCATTCTAGAAGCAAAGGAGAATGAGGACAAGTCTGTCAACAATGTAAGAAAGAAGACAAGAAAGACAGGAGCAAAAGCAAAGAAAGAAAAGATATGCAAAGATTTGACAACCTAGATGACGGAGAATAAGAAAGGAAGGTCCAAGATTATAAGAGTTTGAGGCTGCTAATCCGCCTATCAAGATCATTGAAGATACGTGTCTCAAAGGAAGGATATCAACCTCCGAACTCAAACGATCAATCTAGGGACGACTTGGTCAAGGAGATTCGCTCTCAGATGGAAAGACCATAAATCAAGATCCTAAATCAGGAAGCTCCACACTTATTCTTCGAATGAATCAAAACTGATTCTTCTCTATGGATCAATTCCCTTGGGACTGCAAATCTCTCCAAGATCTGCCACAATCAAATCAAAGCAAAGTTCAAAGTGTATATATTGTAGATCAACAAAGAAGTTAAGATATACTTTGATCAAACCAATTTCGTGCTCTTTATTCTACTCCAAACAAGTATTATAATCTAAGTGTAGTTTTCTGTATAACCAGTAGAGAGAAGAAAGAGAGAACAATATTGGTGAGGCATTGTATCACAATTACTACGAGTGTACTTAGAACAAAAAAGAGAGTTAGTGTTCGAGACAACATCAACATACTTGTACGAAGTTATTTATGGAGCTTTGAAGAGAGAACACCCTTGCAATCTAAGGGGGTTGGAGTAGGAATCACATTGAATCCGAACCAGTATAAAAATTTTGGGTATCATTTAATTTTTACATTTTACATTCTACCTTTAATTTTATCTTGCCTCTACTTTCAGTCGACTACTTGGTAAACTAGTCAACTACTTAGCTATAAAAAGAAAAATCGATAATTCATCCCCCTCTTGTACTTTCAATTGGTATCAGAACATGTCTCATAATTTTGCCTAACAGCTAGTAAGAAAAGATCATGTCAAATTAAGTAATTGTTGGAGTTTTATTCCAAGATGGGACATCACAAGTAAGGCCTCCATATTTCAACGGACAACACTTTTCACATTGGAAGGTTCACATGGAAATCTGCACGAAATCATATGATGTCAAATCTCTCCAAGATCTGCCGCAATCAAATCAAAGCAAAGTTCAAAGTGTATATATTGCAGATCAACAAAGAAGTTAAGATATACTTTGATCAAACCAACTTCGTGCTCTTTATTCTACTCTAAACAAGTATTGTAATCTAAGTGTAGTTTACTGTGTAACTAGTAGAGAGAAGAAATAGAGAAAAATATTGGTGAGACATTGTATCACAATTACTACGAGTGTACATAGAACAAAAAGAGAGTTAGTGTTCGAGACAACATCAACACATTTGTACGAAGTTATTCATGGAGCTTTAAAGAGAGAACACCCTTGCAATCCAAGGGGACTGGAGTAGGATTCACATTGAATCCGAACCAGTATATAAAAATTCTGGGTGTCATTTAATTTCTGCACTTTACATTCTGCCTTTAATTTTATCTTGCCTCTACTTTCGTTGACTACTTGGTAAACTAGTCAACTACTTAGCTATAAAAAGAAAAATCGACAATTCACCCCCATCTTATACTTTCAATTGGTATCAGAACAAGTCTCACATTTTAATTTTGCCTAACAATTATTGAGAAAGATCATGTCAAGTAATTTTTGGAGTTTTATTCCAAGATGGGACATCACAAGTAAGGCCTCCATATTTTAGTGGACAACACTTTTCAACTGGAAGGTTCGCATGGAAATCTGTACGCAATCATATGATGTCAAAGTTTGGCGTGTAATAAAAAAGGGAGACTACCCAATTCCAGCAGCAAAATCTGACAAGAAGTCAGATGGACAAACATCTATTGAACCAGTCGATCTGGATGAATACACCAACGAGCAAATGACAGTAATACAAGTTAATGCCAACGCACAAAATCTTCTATACAACACATAAGTGGAGAGGAATACGAGAAGATATCAAGCTGTGACACTGCTAAAGAGATGTGGGACAAGCTGGAAGTAACTTATAAAGGAACGAACAAAGTTTAGGAGACTAGGATAAACATACTGATCCATGACTATGAATTGTTTCAAATGAAAGAAGGTGAATCCATTACGGAAATATTTACCAGATTCAGCAAAATTATTGGAGATCAAAAAGCTTTTGAAAGACAATACTCAAGAGGTGAGCAAGTTCAGAAAATTCTAAGGAGTCTACCTACCACTTGGCAAACAAAAGTAGTAGCCCTTGACATGATCTGGACAAACTATCATATGATGAACTATGAGGAGATTTTATTGCCTTTGAGAAAACACATCTCAAAAAACGAGGACAGGAAGAAAAGAAGAAAATTGTCGCTTTCAAAACCTCGATAGAAGGATCTGAAGATGAAAATGAAAAAGAAGCTGAGGAACTTGAACAAGAGATAGCTATGGTCTCCAAGACTATGAATGGGCTGATGCGAAGATACAGGAACACAAAAAAGGGGAGAATGTCTTCCAGAAGAACGAGGCAGTACAACGAACAAGAAAAGAATGATGGAAAATACTATAAATATGGAAAATATGGTCATATACAAGTTAAATGCCCAGATATCAAGAGAAAAACATCTAGAGGATCTTACAAAAATAAATCCTTTGGAAGCTGGAGTGATGAAGATAGCTCAGAGCACGAGAAAATTGCAAATATATGTTTCATGACTATATTAGAGAATGATATGAACAAGCTCTCAGGATGTTGGACTGATGAAGATGTATCTGATGACAACAGCAAGGAGACGACTGGAAACTGCTTTATGCCATGCGGTAAAAATAGTGACGTAAGACTATATGAATGTGATAGATGCAATAAATTACAAGACATTCTTGATCTAACCCTAAAAGAGTCTCAAAGGATTCTAAACGAATTAAGAAGACTGAATAGGGAAAAGAAGAAATGGGAACTTAAACTTGAAGTCTGTGAAATCGAAAGAGACGTACTTCAAGAAGAAGTTCAGGAATTGTAATTGCAGCTCAATGGCACGAGCAAATCCACCAGTCACATCTCTGTCAGGGCAAACCAAGTGACTTACAAGTCAACTGGAAAAAGACCTATTAAAATTAGATCTACCAGTTCTGACACAAGTGGTAGATCAAAAATTGAATCTACCCCTGTATGTCATTATTGTAATAGGACTAATCATAAGTATTCCTTTATAGATATCATAAACAAATGTTAAACAAATGTTTCAGGATGGATTTGGAAGCCCAATAACCTCCTTGATACTAATAGAACTAACCAACAAGGACCCAAGCAAGCTTGGGTACCTAAAGAAGGTAATAATTCTATTTTGCAGGAACACCACATGAAGAGTCGAAAAGGCAAATGGTATTTAGACAGTGCGTGTTCCAGTTACATGACAGGTAACAAGAATATATTCAAAGAAGTCACTAAAATAAATAGAGGAAATATCAAATTTGGTGATGACTCAAAAGGTAAGATTGTTGGCACCGGTACAGTTTCATTTAACAACAACTGTGATATTACAGAAGTGTATCTTGTGGACGGACTCAACTATAACCTCCTGAGCACAAGCCAATTGTATGATTCTGGATATGAAGTCAAATTCAAGAAACTAGGTTGTGCCATTGAAGAAGAGACATGTAATATTATTCTGCTAGAAAAAAGGTATGAAAATGTTTACATTCTAGACTGCATTGAAAACAGAGACGGTCACATATGATGATCCATATATTTGGCATAAGAAACTTGGCTATGCGAGCATGCACCTAATTGAAAAGCTCTCCAAACATGACCTAGTTATTGGCCTTCCTAAACTCAACTTCTCTAGAAACCATGTATGTTATGTATGCCAACTTGGTAAATAAACTAGAAACTCCTTCAAACTCAAAGATATTGTGTCCACAACCAAGCCCTTACAGTTACTGCACATGGATTTATTTGGACCCACTAGAACTGCCAGCATTGGAGGTAAACGATATGCATTAGTTAATGTTGATGAATACTCACGTTTTACATGGGTAATTTTGTTATCTCACAAAGATGAAGCCTTGAATAACTTTGAGATTTTTTGCAAAAGAATTGAAAGAGAAAGGGGTATCTCATTTCAACCATACAAAGCGGCCATGAAGGCGAATTTGAAAGTAGATCATTTGAAGACTTCTGCAATGATCAAGGATATACTCACAACTTCTCAGCCCCAAGATCACCTCAACAAAATGAAGTAGTTAAACTCAAGAATAGAACCTTGCAAGATATGGTAGAACAATAATATATTAGAACACAGCTGCCAAACAATTTTTGGGCAGAAGCAATTAGCACAACATGTCATATCCTCCACAGATGTCTCATATGGTCAATTCTAAAGAATACTCTATATGACCAGTGGAAAGGTAAAAGGCCCAATATAGGTTACTTTCATCCCCTTCAGAAGTAAATGCTTCATTCATAACAACGGTAAGGATAACCTTGGTAAGTTAGACCCAAGGAGTGATGAAGGTATATTTCTTGGTTATTCAATTAACAATAGATCTTTTAGAGTTTACAACAAATGTACATTATGTGTAGAAAAATCATTTCATGTTATCTTTGATGATAATAACTCTATGACTGAGAAAGGAATCATTGCAGGTGATAAAGATACAAATCAGGATGTATCGAAGACAACTGAACCACTTGAACAACATAAATCCACTAACAACAACAACGAATTTATAAGGTCGACTAATGAATCTATAAGTCACCAGATTGGACCCAAATCTCAACATGTCGTGACGGCGCCTATCACAGTACTAGGCAAGCCGACAATTACAAAATAACTACTCATTTTAATTTAAAAGCATGATATATTGAGTTTAATATTAAAAATCTCATAAATATCCGAAAGGACTAACTGCGACTCAAATACAAAATCTCCCAAAATTCGGGTATCACCGAGTACATGAGCTACTAAATATCAACATAGTCAAAACTTCTAATACAATTGTCTAGAAAGAGAGAAAAGTTCTAAATAAACTGAAAGGAAGGAGAGTCGAGGTCTGCGGACACCAAAGCAGCTACCTCAAAAGTCTTCAAGCAGGAAATGCTCCAAGTCTAGCAACCACCGTACCCAGAAGTACTTGGATCTGCACCACAAGTGTAGAGTGTAGTATGAGTACAACCGTCCCAATGTACTCAATAAGCAACAAGACTAAACTTGTGCTGAAAGCAGTGACGGGCTTAGATAGGTACAGTCCAAATCCAGATAATGACTGTACAGATATGATAGAAAAAATGACAGTAATAACTCAGAGAAATTTCATAATCAGTTTATACACATTACAGAAATGTATACATGCTTTCAAGTTTAACAGCTTAAGCTCAACACTAATAAAATATGCTAGGTATGACTGATATGAGGAATGTTACATCAGATGTGCATGTCACATGTAATGCATCACAATGAAAACCTCATGTACTCACACTCTCAGAGTACTCAATCTGACTGTCTCAACTTTCACTCATCACACTCAATCATTCAACACTGTACGGTACCTGTACTCACTGCTGGTATGTCAGACTCTGGAGGGGCGGATCATGCCCAAGCGCTAATATAAAGCCAATATGGTTTGCTGCGGCGTGCAACCCAATCCGTTAATAATAGATAAAGCCTATAAGGCCTGCTGCGGCATGCAACCTGATCCATAATAATAATAATATATATAAAGCCAAAAAGGCCTACTGCGGCATGCAACCCGATCCACAACCTTACTCACAATAGGGCTCTCAAGCACCAACTCAGTCATCAATCTCTCCAGTCTCTCGGGCTCACAAATCTCATGCCAATCAGCCCAAACAATGATATATGGTGTATCAATAAATAATAATAGAGACTGAGATATGATATGGAGATGATGGATGTGTCTGAGTACATAATTACAATTTAAGCAAATAGTTCAACAGCGGGAATAACCTCAATTCCGATCTCAACTAGACCTTCAAATTCTCAAATTATAGTATATGAAGTTTCACAAAATTCCCGTAACTTTTCTAACCCAAAACACTAATTAAATGGTAAAAACAACGTTAGATTCATGTATAACAACCAAATCCGAGTTAGAATCACTTACCGCAATCAACTCCTTGAAAATCCCTTCAAGAATCGCCCAAATCCGAGGTCTCTAGCTCAAAATATGAAAAATGTGTTCAAACCCTCGATTTTGAATTTTAATGACTGCTGCCTATAAGTTCCTCCTCGTGAACGCGGAAAATGCCTCGCGTTCGTGAAGCATAAGATATACCAGCTGAAAAAACCTCCTACGAGAACACGATGCCCAGGTCGAGAACGCAATGCTTCACATAGCTCTGCCTACGTGACCGCATCTCCTTAACTGCGAACGCGAAGGCTTAAGGCTTGGTGTCCAAGCCGGCCTCATCCTTCTACGCGAGCGCGAGCGCCCACTCGTGATCGCGATGCATAAATTCCCCATACCTTCTTGAACCTTAGGCCTTCTTCGCGAACGCGAAGAACAAACTTCACCTGCCTCCCAGATACTCTTCGCGAACACAAGACTCCTCTCGGTAACGTGTATAAGAAAACCAGACACCAAAAAATCTGCAGCTCTACAAGGCCAAACTCAATCCGCAATCAACCCGAAACTCACCCGAGGCCCCCGGGACCCTATCCAAACATACCAACACATCCTAAAACATTATACGATCTGAGTCGAGGCTTCATATCACATCAAAAATACGAATCACACCCCAATTCAAGCCTAGTGAACTAATGGATTTCCAACTTCTACAATCAATACTGAAACTTATCAAACCAACTCCGATTGACCTCAAATTTTGCACCCAAGTCATAAATGACATGTCACGACCCAAACCGGAGAGCCGTGACGGGCACCTGGTTCCTTACTCAAACGAGTACCAACGTAACGTATCTTTCTTATCACACCATCATGGGTAAATGGGCCAGACGGGCCGTCATAAGATAACCAAAATGAAACATAAGGGAATACTAGACATGGGATGACCTAGCATGATATAGAAACTTATATATGTGACATACGGGCCTATAAGGCTGACATGATCATTTATACACTCAAAACATAGGCCAGCAAGGCCATACAAGTTTTCACGTACATGCCATCTGTCTACAAGCCTCTAAGAGTATATAAACATCATAAAAGTCAAGACAGGGCCCCTCCATACCAATCAATACATGTTCAAATCATACTAACAAAATAGGAAACTCTGGAGCAAGTGAAGTGCACCAACACCTTCCGCTGAGTTGATAGCCTACTAGGAGGACTGTCAACCTGTTTATCAGGACCTGCGGGCATGAAAGGCAGCATCCTAGGAAAAAGGGACGTCAGTACGGATAACGTATCGAGTATGTAAGGCATGAAAAATAGTAAATAAAAGACATGAAAGAAACAAGGAGTAAAGAACTCAACCTGTAAGTCTGAATAGCTCTCTGAATCATGAAATATTTATAATGTCATGCATATGCATATCAATGTCATATCATGCATAGGTATATGCGTACATAACATCATCAAGCCTCTGTGGGCATCCCATAATATCATCTCGGCCTCTGTGGGCGAAATCATCAATGTATACCAGCTGATCAGGTGGTGGTGCGTATATAACGCCATAACTTTTCCCCATTCCCCATATACATATACTATATGCGTATATAACGCCATCTGGTCATGGGTCAATATACATGTATAAATGAATGTAATGCATAATGAAGTAAGTCAATAAGATGTCTCGGGATGTCATGAGACCCATGAACAGATGATATGACAATAGGACATATGGGGAATTAAGAACATAGGCAATCCTAGTACTTCTAAGAATAGAATCATTTGTGAAAGTTGCATGCTTGCTCATCTCGTTGTATCATATAGATCATGCCAAAAGGAAAGAAAGGATAGCCTTTACATACCTTATCACAGTCTGTCCAGTGACCACGTTGAACTCGTCTTGTCGCACTTTAATCTACAACAACGATAATAATGCTATTGTTAATCTACGAATGATGCAACTATTGTACAACAAATGACAAGCTTATTTTATATTAAAACGGACAGCATCTCCCCTGTTTTCCTTGCTTTCCCCAAGTCCATCAAAACAATAAGAACACATACTACCTTCAAATATATACCTTCATCACCACAACACAACCAACAACCCAACAACACCAATCAATCTACACAACAACAAGTGCACAAATATCACCAACGAAACTACTATTTAACATGACGAGCGGCAAGCTTGGATTGGAACCAAACCCCAACTGCTTTTCCCATCTCCCCTGTAATTACAACACCATAAACATGTCCAGCATATAAACATATATATTGATATGACATTTCAACCTTATATCCATCATAAATGTAACATCAGACAACCCAACAAGATATAACAACAACATGGACAACTTCTAGTTATTGTGTGGTTGCTTCTTCTCCTATTTACAACATGCTCAACATATTTATAAGAATAAAAACAATAAGAAAATTATAAACAAGATATTCCCCACTATTTCTAGCCATATGAAGTCATATACATAACTCAAAAATAGTCCAATAAGAGGCAACAACTTCTTATACAACTTCAAGTTCTATCTTGTGATTCTTCATCCAAATAACTTAACCAACACATAGATAAGAGTAAGACCAAGAAATAGGGTGTTATACATACCATAAATAATCAGAAAAAACTCAAACCAAAGCTTTCTTTAGCTTACAAGCACCCTTAAATCCATCACAACACCATAGAGACTCTCTTCTTCACTTAGGCTAACTTTTGAGGTTAGGTTTAGGTAAACCCTCTTGGATTCGACTTGGAACCTTGGAGAACTGTTATAGAGATGTTGAGAGAGTTTATGAACTGTCCTTGGTCTAAAATGACCAAAAATGAGCCGTCCAACCCCTTTAAAATGTTCAGGGTCGTCCACTGCCTAAGTGGGTCCCATTGGGAGCTGCTTGTGCGGTCTTACAAAAATATGAATATCTCTCTACTCGGATGTCGTATCAACAAACGGTTTAATGAGTTATAAACTAGACTCATATATATTCAATTTGGTAGGTGGAACATCCCGTTATTCCAAGTATATTGGGAGAAAAGCTCAGCTACATTTAACCTAATTGTCAGCACATTTATAAATGTAACTTGTGATGACCTTTGCCAACTTTTGTTCCACAAATCGCTTGACTTCAAAATGTAATACAAGACTATCATAAAACTAACATAACTCATATCATAACCTCCTTATCATGTTAAGAACCTTAGTATCACCCGAAAGTACATGTTATAATATTTTCATGTCGACATTCGGCAAAACTTATTTTCTTCAATTTGTTTAACTTTTAAGCCTTCCAACACTCTTGGTTCTAGTTATTCATGATCTTAAAGATTTGTGACCTCCAAGGTAACTTTAGTAACTGAATTTATAAACTTTCAAAGATGATCTCATTTCTAAGCTCACATCAATTGACTTACGACGTACTCTCACGTACGAAAACATGGGGTGTAACATTATTCCCCCTTTGGAACATTCGTCCTTGAATATTGAATGATGCACTTATCAGTTTCATAACCTATAGCTCTTATGAATACTTTAATATCGTCCTTTCCATCTTGGCAACTGTTCTGTAAATAAATCCAAAGGCCAGGACATTCCCCCTTTTAGGCCTCTTTCTCACACCACGACTTGTGGTTGGAATTCTTCCAATCTCATAACTGTTGCTACCTTCTGTCATGCAGCCTGTACGACTCTGACCTTGTATGTGCGCCTATATGATTCTTCTCTCCTTTTTTCTTGCTATTAGACAATCTCTAGGCCTCGGTTTATGAACATACACAAAACTATGACAAGGTGTCCCTCTGGGAATCTATAGGTGTATTGAAGTTCTTCACTCGGTACTTTATCAAACTTACAACTACTGATATATTTTGTTTCATAGTCTCAAATATCTATCCTTATGGCTTTACTGCATCTAGGTAGGTCATATTATACCATAACACTTACTTTAATTTTATTATTACCAAGGTCTGCTACCCAACTCCAGGCCCTCTCACTGCTTATCCTATATGTATAAATCTAAGTCCTTTAATGCTTCCTCATTACTGTTCATCTTAAGAATGATAGCCTAATCTCATCTTGTACTTTGTAACTTTTATCCATCCATTGTTGATTCACCTTAATGTTGATCTATAATCTATAACTAATAACCTGCAACCTCTTACGTAATACATTGTCACTAGGGCTTACGTCACATCACGGAACATTTGAAGTGATTTGCCTGATCCACCTAGGGACGATACTATACTTCAATAGCCATATTTCGTAGCATCCCAACATGATTCATCTTATGGTGGTGGTGGTAGGGGGGGTATTCTAATCTCGTGCAATTCATGAAATCCCTTTTCTTTAAATCATTACTCAATCAAAGGCATAAACGTCATCCTCTTATCTATCACAATTACACCCTTATTCTACTACAAGGGCAGTATTTCATCTCTCCTAATTGCTCCTAGTCTTAGACTCCTCCAAGTTCATTCAGGCTATACTGATCTTTCTATAACTTAAGGAAACCATCATCTCTCTTGATTTGATGGGCTTAATCTCGAGGCCTTACCTATTCTTGTCACATTTTCGCTCACCTTTTCTTATCCTTACTCCTATCTACCTAAAACCTAGTCGCTCTATCATACTTTAGCTTGCGACCTACACTTATCTATTTATACTACTCGCAACCTTCCTTTAACTTGCTAGTACTATAGATTTCCTTTTGTGCCTTCTCAATTGTCTTTAAATGTAAGCAATTACTTTTCTTGGTCATTCTGCCACTTGTTGCATGGATACTTGGCTTATCATAGTGCCCATGAATGCTGTTCCCTGTAACTCGTATGATCTCAAATATCACTTTTGACTTCCCGTTCATCAGTCATGATAGGTACCACTTTCTTATGGAGTGCATACAATGTTATAGTGAGACTATTGTTACAAGATCATTTCTTTTTCAAGTTAATATGCTTAGGTTGAAGCCTTCTCCCTTATTTCCTCAGCTAGTCTTTCGTGGTAGTGCTTAGGGGAGATCTTCTGACTCCTGTAAAGATGCAAGCTTATTACATCATATACCCCAACTCCTATATGAATATTTGTCAAGGGTCACGATGTCATCACATCTACGAGACTGAATTCCCTATGTTGGGTTTCACACGTTTATCTTGCATGATCTGTTGATTTATCTATGACCTCTTGTATAGCCATAATTAGGCTCTTCCTGAATCAACTACAGACTACTCATTGGTCCATTCTCATATCTATATTCTCCGTAATCTCTATTGCGTTATGTTCTTTGTCTTAACTTACCCCTCGCACTGGCTCCTTATGTATCAAGTGTTGATTTGCACTTATTTATCAATAACATCTAGTGCTGGAAATCGTACTACCTCTCCCCGGCGTTGTGCTTGCATAAAGTTCTGGAGTCGTATCATATCTGTAGGATCTGAATAAATGAAATCTCATTCCTTTCGCCTTTCTACCACATTCTTCCTTTACTATTCCATAGTTACCCGAACCACATAACTCCGACTTAATACCATATCACACCATCTTCCCCCTTTTGGGGAGTACTAACATTTAATGCTATGAAGATTTACCTATAAATGTTTTACCTCTTCATCTTTGGCATCTTTTCACATCTTCATGGACTCTTACTCGCCTTGCGGTAACCCTTCTGTACCAGGGATAACTAAAATTCTTACGCACGAAGGTGACACCTAGTGTAATTGGCGCACTTAGTCCCTTAAGCTTAACTCTGCTCACAGTGCTTGCTTTAGGGAAGTGTCTTCCTGAATGACCTTTAAATGTTATTCTTTTATTGTCTATTCTATTATTGTCGGAACGAGATCTCTGAAATTGTCATGATGTCGGCTATTATCTAACCCTCTGATCCCTAATTCATGTTCGGTTTTATCTTATTTACTAGACCATACTAATTTTTGTTACTACAAGGGGTCTAACTTAACCTTCTAGTAATCACGTTGGAGTCACTAACTCATTTCTCGAAATGAGGATATGACCTTTGGCCTAAACTCTTTTATTGTCTCAAGGTTTGTCACCTCTTGTCTTTTCCTTCACTTGCCTATAGACTTTGTCATCATGTCATATTTTGACTTACCGTTATCACCCATTTATGACATCTTATTCATAATGCTTCATTTACTTTCTTCTTATTTTCCTGCTAATATTTCTGTCTATCACCTTATTCTAAAAACTTCAACAAAACATTCTTTCACTTTTAACTTTCCTTGCTTCATCTCACTGGCTCTTCGGGTCGCCTAACATTCTCTTTTTACTAGGGGCATGAGTCATACTAAGGTAAATATTTATCCCTTCTAGGATTCCACTGCCTATCTTCTGAAATTTCTGAACATTCTAGTATTCATATCTGACTGTACAATTCTAGAGTGCACCATATGGGTCTCACAAGAAGATCTATTACCACGTTTGCACTATCCTTCGGAAATGTTAGCTAATGATAACAATCCATCCACCATTTTGGGTTACTCTAACCCCAACTGGATCCCATATCCCATTCTTCGCTTAAACTGTATTTGTTAGCTCCCATAGGGCATAACTGAGATGGGTGTGGCCAATTGTATATATCTCTGTTACTGTTGAAAGTAACTCAGAATGCTTATATTTCTCCGTCTGAATTGTAAATACTGATAATCTTCACTAACTGGGTACCTCGTACCCTTCTTCACCTTGCTTCTTTTACTTGTTGAAAATTATATCTACCTTCTGATTCTCTTATTGCTCTTTACCATATGGGTGGATAGATATTCATACCTTAGGGCTCCTTATCAAAAAGTTTACACGTCTTAGTATATACATGATCTGCTGAAGACCTCACATTTACTCATCATAAGCATAGCAAAATCGAGTTCCTCTGACTCAACTCTTCCACAGCCACATTCCATCTCTTACCAACTGTCTTTCTGGATGTAAATTTTGTTGTACCACGAATAAAATAGAAATTAGGAATTTGAATTCTTAACACTGAGCTCTACCACATGATCTAGAGTAAGAAGAAAGAGTGACAGTCCTAAATGCCCCGTTGCCTCCTGCTTATAAGCGTGGTGCACAACATACTCATAAACAAGACTATACTAGACACAACTTGTAGATTCCCTAGGACAGAATTGCTCTGATACCACTTTTGTCACGACCCAAATCGGAGAGCCATGACGGGCACCCGGTCCCTTACTCCACCGAGTACCAACGTAACGTATTTTTCTTATCACACCATCATGGGTAAATGGGCTAGAAGAGTCGTCATGAGATAACCAGAATAAAACATAAGGGAATACCAGACATAGCACGACCTAACATGATATAGAAACTTATACATGTGCCATACGGGCCTATAAGGCCGACATGATCATTTGTACACTCAAAACATAGGCCAGCAAGGCCATACATATACAAGGCATCTGTCTACAAGCCTCTAAGAGTACATAGACATCATAAAGGTCAGGACAGGGCCCTGCCATACCAATCAATACATATTCAAATCTTACTGACCAAATAGGCAACTCCGGAGCAAGTGGAGTGCACCAACACCTTCTGCTGAGCTGATAGCCTACTAGGAGGACTGTCAACCTGTCTATCGGGACCTGCGGGCATGAAACGCAGCGTCCCAAGGAAAAAGGGATATTAGTATGAATAACGTACCGAGTATGTAAGGCATGAAAAACAGTATATAAAAGACATGAAAGAAACATGGAGTAAAGAACTCAACCTGTAAGTCTGAATAGCTCTCTGAATCATGAAACATTTATAATGTTATACATATGCATATAAATGTCATATCATCTATAGGTATATACGTACATAACATCATCAAACCTCTGAGGGCATCCCATCGTATCATCTCGACCTCTGTGGGCGAAATCATCAACGTATAACAAATGATCAGGTGGTGGTGCGTATATAACGCCATAATCTTTTCCCATACCCCATATGCATATACTATACGCGTATATAACGCCATCTGGTCATAGGTCAATATACATGTATAAATGAATGTAATGCATAATGAAGTAAGTCAATAAGATCTCTCGGGATGTCATGAGACCCACGAACAGACGATATGATAGTAGGACTAACGGGGAATTAAGAACATAGGCAACCCTAGTACTTCTAAGAATAGAATCATTTGTGAAAGTTGCGTGCTTGCTCGTTTCATTGTATCATATGGATCATACCAAAAGGAAAGAAGGGATAGAATTTACATACCTTATCACAGTCTGTCTAATGACCACGTTGAACTCGTCTCGTCGCACTTTAATCTACAATAACGATAATAATGCTATTGTTAAGCTACTAATGATGCAACTATCGTACAACAAATGACAAACTTATTTTATATTAAAACGGTCAACATCTCCCCTGTTTTCCTTACTTGTACCAGGTCCATCAAAACAACAAGAACACATACTACCTTTCAACTATACACCTTCAGTACCACAACACACCCAACAGCCCAGCAACACCAATCAATCTACACAACAACAAGTGCACAAATGTCACTAACGAAACTACTATTTAACACGACGAACGACAAGCTTAGATTGGAACCAAACCCCAACTCTTTTTCCCATCTCCCTTGTAATTACAACACCATCAACATGTCCAGCATATAAACATATATATAGACATGATATTCCAACCTTATATCCATCGTAAATGTCACATCAAACAACCCAACAAGATATAACAACAACATGGACAACTTCTAGGTATTGTGTGGTTGCTTCTTCTCCTATTTACATCATGCTCAACATATTTATAAGCATAAAAAAAAAAAGAATATTATAACCAAGCTATTCCCCACGATTTCCAGCCATATGCAGTCATATACACAACTTAAAAATAGTCCAATAAGAGTCAACAACTTCTCATACAACTTCAAGTTCTATTTTGTAATTCTTCATCCAAATAACTTGACCCACACGTAGATAAGCTTAAGCTCAAGAAATAGGGTGTTATACATACCTTAAATAATCAGAAAAAATTCGAACGAAAGCTTCCTTTAGCTTCCAAGCACCCTTAAATCCATCACAACACCATAGAGACTCTCTTCTTCACTTAGGCTAACTTTTGAGGTTAGGTTTAGGTAAAACCCCCTTGGATTCGATTTGGAACCTTGGAGAACTGTTACATAAGTGTTGAGAGAGTTTATGAACTGTCCTAGGTCGAAAATGACCAAAAATGAGTCGTCCAACCCCTTTATTCATGATCTTAAAGATTTGTAACCTCCAAGGTAACTTGATTAACTCACTTTATGAACTTTCAAAGATGATCTCATTTCTGAGATCACATCAATTAAATTACGACGTACTCTCACGTACAAAAACATGGGGTGTAACATAACACAACGAACCTATTCCAACTTTCGGAACCAAAATTCGAGCCTGGTAACAACAAAGTCACCTCTCTGTCAAACTTCTCAACTCTCCAAACTTCAACTTTTCCAACTTTCACCAATTCAAGCCAAAATTACCTACGGACCTCCAAATCAATATTTGGACACACTCCTAACTCCAAAATCACCATACGGAGCTATCGGAACTATCAAAACTCCATTCTGGAGTCATTTACACATATGTCAATATCCGGTCAACTCTTCCAACTAAGGCTTCCAACCTTGGGACTAAGTGTCCCAATTCATTCCAAAACATTCTCGGAACCAAACCAATCAACCCGACAAGTTACATAACAACAAAAGAACACAAAATAAGCAATAAATGGGGGCATCGGGCTACAATACTCAAAACGACCGGCCTGGTAGTTACATTATCCCCCTCTTAAGCAAACGTTCGTCCTCAAACGGGTCTAGAATCATACCTGGGATCTCAAATAGGCATGAATATCTGCTTCGCATCTCCCGCTCGGTCTCCCAAGTAGCATCCTCGACTGGATGATCCTTCCACTGCACTATCACTGAAGCTATATTCTTTGACCTCAACTTTCGAACCTGCTGATCCAAAATAGCCATTGGCTCCACTTTATAAGTTAACCCCCATCTAACTAAACCGTGCTGAAGTCCAAAACATGAGATGGATCACGGAAATACTTTCGGAGCATGGAAACATGAAACACTAGATGAACACTCGATAGACTAGGTGGCAATGCAAGCTTATAAGCCACCCCTCAAATTCTCTCAAGCACCTCAAAAGGGCCAATATATCGAGGGCTCAACTTGCCCTTCTTCCCGAAACTCACAACATCCTTCATGGGTGAACTGAGCAATAACTTCTCTCCCACCATGTAAGCAACATCACAAACCTTCCGATCAGTGTAACTCTTCTTTCTCGACTGTGCCGTGCGAAGCCGATCCTGAATCAACTTAACCTTTTCCAAAGCATCCTGAACCAAGTCAGTACCCAATAGCCTAGCCTCACCCAGCTCAAACAAACCAACCGGAGGCCGACACCGCCTCCCAAACAAGGCCTCATACGGAGCCATCTAAATATTCGATTGGTAGCTATTGTTGTAGGCAAACTCAGCAAGCGGCAGAAACTGATCCCAAGAACCCCCGAAATCCATGACGCAAGTGCGTATCATATCCTCCAATATTTGAATGGTGCTTTCGGACTGTCCGTCCGTCTGAGTGTGGAATGTTATACTCAACTCAATCCGTGTGCCTAACTCTCACTGCACTGCTCTCCAAAACTGTGATGTGAACTACGTGCCCCGATCTGAAATAATGGACACCGGAACACCGTGAAGGCGAACGATCTCGCAGATATAGATCCCAGCCAACCGCTCCGAAGAATAGGTAGTCACAACTAGAATGAAATATGCGGACTTAGTCAGCCAATCCACAATCACCCAAATAACATCAAACTTCTTCAAAGTACGTGGTAGCCCAACTACGAAGTCCATGGTGATGCGCTTCCATTTCCACTCAGGAATCTCAAGCCTCTGAAGCAAACCGCCCGACCTTTGATGTTCGTACTTCACCTGTTGACAATTCAAGCACCAAGCTACAAACCCCACTATATCTTTATTTATTCCCTCCACCAATAGTGCTGTCTCAAGTCCTGATACATATTTGTGGCACCCGGATGAATGGAATACTACGAACTGTGGGCCTCCTCAAGAATCCACTCACGTAACCCATCTACATTGCGCACACAAATCCGACCCTGCATTCGCAACGCCCCATCATCTCCAATAGAAACCTCCTTGGCATCGCTGTGCTGAACCGTGTCCTTAAAGACAAGCAAATAGAGGCTGTCATACTGACGCTCTCTAATGCGACCATATAAAGAAGACCGAGAAACCATGCAAGCTAGAACCCGATTAGGCTCCGAAACGTCTAACCTCATGAACTGATTGGCCAAGGCTTGAACATTTGGTGCAAGCAGTCTCTCACCAACAGGAATGTATGCAAGGCTACCCACACTCACCGCCTTTCTACTCAAGGCATCGGCTACCATATTGGCCTTCCTAGGATGATACAAAATGGTAATATGATAGTCTTTTAACAGCTCCAACCATCTCCGCTACCTCAAATTTAGATCCTATTGCTTAAACAAGTGTTGAATACTCCGATGATTTGTAAATACCTCACAATACACGCCGTAGAGATATTGCCTCCAAATCTTCAATGCATGAACGACGGCTGCCAACTCTAAATCATGAACAGGGTAATTCTTCTGATGAGGCTCAACTGGGGTGAAGCATAAGAAATCACTCTACCCTCCTGTATCAAGACACACCCAATACCAATCCGAGAAGCATCATAATACACTGTATAAGAACCCAATGCTGAAGGCAAAACTAGAACTAGAGTTGTGGTCAAAGCAGTCTTGAGCTTCTGAAAACTCTCCTCACACTCATCAGACCACCTGAATGGGGCACCCTTCTGGGTCAACCTGGTCAAAGGCGTTGCAATGGACGAGAAACCCTCCACGAAGCAACGATAATATCCGGCCAAGCCATGAAAACTCCGAATCTCAATAGCTGAAGACGGTCTGAGCCAACTCTAACCGCCTGAATCTTCTTCGGATCCACCTTGATCCCCTCACTGAACAACACGTGCCCGAAGAACGACACTGAACTGAGCCAAAACTCACACTTGGAAAACTTAACATAAAGCTTCTCCTCCCTCAATGTCTGTAGTACAATCCTCAGATGTTGTGCATACTCTTCCTGGCTACGTGAGTACACCAGAATATCATCAATAAATATTATGCCAAACGAATCAAGATATGGCTAGAATACACTGTTCATCAGATGCATGAATGCTGTTAAGGCATTGGTCAGCCCAAAAGACATCACAAGGAACTCTTAGTGACCATAATGGGTCTTGAATGCCGTCTTTAGAATATTCGAGTCCCGAATCTTCAACTGGTGATACCCCGACCTCAAATCAACCTTAGAGAACACTCTAGCTCCCTGAAGCTGGTCAAATAAGTTATCAATGCGCGGCAAAGGATACTTGTTCTTAATTGTAACTTTGTTCAACTGCCTATAGTCAATGCACATCCGCATAGTACCATTCTTCTTCTTCACAAACAGAATCGGTGCACCCCAAAGAAACTAGGCCTAATGAACCCCTTATCAAGAAGCTCCTGAAGCTGCTCTTTCAATTCCTTCAACTCTGCTGGTGCCATACGATACAGAGGGATAGAAATGAGCTGAGTGTCTGGCACCAAGTCAATAACAAAATCAATATCCCTATTGGGTGGCATGCCTGGCAAGTCTGCAAGAAGCACATCCGGAAAGCCTCGCTCTACTGGAATAGAATCAATGGTAGGAGTATCAGCACCAACATCCTTCACAAAAGCCAAATATGACAAGCACCCCTTCCCAACCATCTGTTGGGCCTTCAGTTATGAAATCACCCTACTAGGAACATATATGAAATCACCCTACTAGGAACATAGTCCAGAGAACCTCTCCACTTGATCCTGGGTAACCCTGGCATCGCTAGCGTCACGATTTTAGCGTGACAATCCAGAATAGCATGACATGCGGACAACCAATCCATGCCCAGAATCACGTCAAAATCAACCACCATACTAAGCAATAAGAGATCAACCCTAGTCTTCAATCCCCCAATAGTCACCACACACGATCGATACACCCGGTCCACAATAATAGAATTGCCCACCGATGTAGATACATGAACAGGTGAAACTAAGGACTCACGGGGCATATTCAAATAACAAGCAAAATATGACGATATATATGAATAAGTGGAACGAGGGTCAAATAATATGGAAGTATCCCCGTGGCATACTGAGACAATACCTGTGATCACTGCGTCTGAAGAAACGGCCTCTGGCCTGGCAAGGAAAGCATAGCATCGAGCCTGACTGGAATCTGATCGGCCTCCCCCTCTAGGGCGACCTCTAGCTGCCTAAGCCCCACCACGAGATGGCTAAGTGGGTGGTGAAGTAACTGGTGCGGAAGTTATAACCGGACCCCTCTACTGAACTGGACCTCCTAAGAGACGGGGACAATACCTCCTCACATGTCCAAACTCCCCACACTTGTAGCAACTCCGATCCGTCAATGGTGTTGGAGACTGAATCGGACTTCGAGAACCAGAATAGCTACTAGAAGGATCTGGTACAGATGAACCCTGCACTGATGGAGCACGAGATGAACTCTGAGCTGGGAGGGCACTGAGAGATGACTGACCTGAACGAGCACTACATGAACCATGGCTAGCTGGTGCACCATGATTAACCGGACAAGCCATCGGAGGGGGCCTATAAGGACGACCCCTGCGTGGTGGGATTGCCCTCTACAAGAAAAACCGCTAAAACCACCCGAACTACGAGGCCTCTTGGCCTCCCTCTTCTCACGCTCTTGACTACAGACCTACTCTAGCCGCCTAGGAATATCAACCACCTCATTGAACCTAGCACCTAATGCAATCTCTCGAGTCTTGACAGCCCATCAATAAACCTCCTAATCTTCTCCCTCTCTGTGGGAACCAACTAGATCGCGTGACGAGCCAACTCAGAAAATCTCATCTCATTCTGGGTCACAGACATACCCTCCTAGCTTAGCTGCTCAAACTGCCTATGCAACTCCTTCCTGCGGGTCTGTGGAACAAACTTCTCCAAGAAGATAATGGAGTACTTGTGCCACGTAAGTGGTGCAGCGGCGGCTGGCCTACTCAACTCATAAGCCTCCCACCATCTGAAGGGTGCCCTCGACAGTTGAAAAGTAGTAAATAAGACTCTACTAGTCTCCAAAATACTCGCCATGCGAAGGATCCGCTGGCATCGGTCTATGAAATCCTGACATCCTTCGACTCAACCCCACTAAATGATGGAGGCCTGAGCCTCCCAAACCGCTCTATCCTATTTTGCTCCTTGTCACTCATAGATGGACCAACCGGGGCCTAAACTGATGCAACTGGTTGGGCTAGTAGTATCCCCGGTGTCTGAAGACCCTACCTGCTCTAGAGTACGGGGGGCGGGAGTCTGAGCACCTCCCCCGGCCTGAGAAATGGCTGGTGCGGCCGGAACTGAAACCACTTGAGCAAGGCTAGTGCATACAGTCAATATCTAGGCCAGAGCCTCCTGAAGGCTTGGAATCACAATGGGAACAGCGGTCCCACCGGATCAACCACATCTGGTGTCTGCTCCTGAGCTGAAGCAACTACTGGATCCACAGGTGCTGCTCTAGCTGCTATACGAGCTGCACCTCGGCCTCTACTGCGACTCCGGCCTTTCGCGGGCCTTAGCTGTTGGTACTAGTGGCCCTGCCCAATCCATTTGCACATGTCCTCACCATCTGTGAGAGAATAGTATATAGAAGTTTAGTTTACAGAATCAACAAATTCGCACGACAAGAATACAAGAAAGTGAAGTTTTTCCTAATGGTTTGATAGCCTCTCGAAGAAAAGTACAGACATCTCTGTACCGATCTGCAAGACTCTACTAAACTTGCTCATGACTCGTGAGACCTATGTAACCTAGGCTCTGATACCAACTTGTCACGACCCAAATCTCAACATATCGTGATGGCGTCTATCACAGTACTAGGCAAGCCGAGTATCACAAAATAGCTACTCATTTTAATTTAAAAGTATAATATATTGAGTTTAACAGTGAAAATCTCATAAATAACCGAAAGGACTAACTACGACTCAAATACAAAATCTCCCAAAATTCGGGTTTCACCGAGTACATGAGCTACTAAATATCAACATAATCAAAACTTCTAATACAACTGTCTGAAAAGATAGAACAATGCTAAGTAAACTGGAAAAAAAGGAGAGTCTACGTCTGCGGATGACAAAGCAGCTACCTCAAAAGTCTCCAAGCAGGAAATGCTCCAAGTCTAACAACCACTGTGCCAAGAAGTACTTGGATCTGCACACGAAGTGCAGAATGTAGTATGAGTACAACCGACCCAATGTACTCAATAAGTAACAGGACTAACCTTGGGCTGAAAGTAGTGACGAGCTCAGATAGTACAGTCCAAATCCAGATAATGACTGTTGACGGCCAATTTTGACCCTCCTTTTAAAATTAATTTGTTTATACTTAATAATTGACAATAAATATTTGAAAGTATTTTCTAGTAATAAATATCTGTTTCTACAAATTAATTTTGAAAATAATCACCTGGCACCGATATTATGTAGTTATAAATATATTTATCATTGTTTAGATTATTAAAACAAAATGCATTGTATAAGTTGTATAATTAATTTAACGAGTCATTTCTCAATTTTAATTAAATAGGTCACTATGTTAATAATTTGAGGTTACTGTCATGATTTAGGAGATAAAGTATTTTACAAGTAATTAAAATAATTAGTAGTATATTTGATAATTATGATTTTATCATATTTTATTGAAAATTATTAAGCTTATTTAATTTAATTATAAAAGGGATCAAAAGAGGCTAAAATCTATAATTACAATTCTCAACAAAATACAAAGTGGCTATTCTTTAAAATAATTTCGGCCCAAATGGCAAAGCCCAGTCCAAAAACACCCAACCAAAACAACCCCTTCAATCCTCGTTGCCAATCCTTGCCATCAATTTTTAACCAATCACGATCTGCCACGTCACTCGTATCCCATACTCATAAACAAACGCAAATCATCTGGGCGGTCCGTTTCTTAAATCAACGGCCCACAATTTTTAACTCTATTTTCTCTTTAATTTTTCAAGCACCCAGAGATTTAATCTCAACCATTGGATCACAAGGATCTAATGACCCCCAAATTTCGCAAATAAAAACGTTCAAACTCAAATTATCAGGACCATTGATCTCAAAGATCAATGTTCCAGACTTGATCCCCTAACTTAAACTCAGAGACGACCCCCCCCTCTCCCGAACCCTAATCATTTCTCAATTGACTCTGCCGCCTCTCTTTCCTTTTCCTCTCTAAGTTCTCTCAACCTGCCATGAAAGGATCAACCATAGACCTTGCACAAATTTGTGCAAGGTCACAAATCTTGACCCAGAAATCATTCCTTATGATTCCCTATCCGAGATTCTCGCAGTCGCTTTCCCCATTTCATCATAGAGATTATAAATCTCGAGTCTTCTGACCCAAACACAAAGATGAAAACTCAAGTCCTCTAATTTCCTTATGTTGCGACCAAATCAGAGCATGCATGAGCTCCTCATGATGATTATTCTGAACCTGAGGTCAAATGCAATGACCTCTAGACCTCCAATCTTTACCCAATGAATTCTTCATATGTAACGACTGTCGTGCACTTAGGTAAGAGCCTCATTTAATTTTCTCTCCGATTCACTCTGATTTCACTCTGTCTCTTTATATTTCCCCAACCGTGCTCACATCATCGGTTCGTCATCATCTTCCACTCACTATTTGAATCTGTTGAAACCCCTGAGCCTTAAATGGCACTACAAATAGGGCCTTAAATGTTCTCACCTAACACACAAGCAACACCTATCAAAAGCACAAAACCAATATAGTAGTGTTTTAGAACTTCTTCGGCTAAGGCTAAGTTCTTACTCGAATTTTGATTTTGCTTTGAGGTACTCATTAGTGGAAGTTTTTGAGTTAATGCATCCTAAACGGATAAACAAACTCTTATTTGGTGTGCTGCCCTAGAGAAGGTCAGTACATCTTCACCCTCTTCTCTTTTGATCATCTTACTTAAATATCATGAGCATGATATTACCTTTTGTCAATTATGTTCGTTTATGATGTTTGTAATCAGTGTATAAATGACATCTCCAATTCATGATAATGTGTATGGTCATCTGTCATACTTTGAATGTCTCTAATCGGTGCTGATTAAGCTGTTATGCGACCTTAATGACTCTCATTTCTGAATCCAAATAGTCAACATGAGTAAGTTTCCTTGATGTGCCTTAATGACCTTTCATGTTTACTTAGGCTTCCTAGTTTTAATTTCTATTGTGATCTCTATCCCTACACACTGTTTTCCTGCGTTCTATTACTTTGTAGTCGAGATTATTGTTGGTAATCCTAACTAGGATAAACCTGAAAGTTCATAAGTTTATATCCTTCACCATTTAACTGAAGCATGAGAAGTGTAAGTGCTTAAGTGCTCTCTTTCTCTATATCTGTGTCTGTTAACTTTGAGAGCACCTTGCTGAGTTGTTATTATTATGAAAGTCTTATGTTCATGTCTAATTGTTGGTTGCACATATATGAAATAGTCTTACTAATCTGAGCTCTTATGACTACCAATAATCCTCCTGCATATACTCTGTTAAGATTCAGTTATCCTTTTTTCATAAAAATAGATCATAGTTATATTTGTTATTGTTGAAAGGTAATTGTTGTTAAGCTAAACACATCTGCCTCATGTTTAGATGGAACTCTCAGATACATGGCTGAGTTAAACTTGTTTGGTACAACACTTTTCTTATCTTTAATTTCTTTTATGACATTGATGACTTTGTGAAGTTTACTCTATCTTCTGTAAGATTACAACCCCATTTGAAGTATCTATGTGCAGTTGGTTAAATGTTGCATGTATTTTTATTCGTCTGCATGACCTCATGATTCTTATACTCTGTTTTAAATATGCACTTGATCCTCTCTTTCCCTACTGATGAATCGAACTTAGTCTGTAAACCCTAAGAGAACTTTCTATTGATGTTGCTTGGACATAATAGTATAACTATTTCAATACAAGATTAATATTCTTATAAAGATGTGATTCTGCCCTCAATCCCAAATGAAGTATGGTTGGTAACTTGTGATTCTGTTAAGCATCTTTAAGAATTCCCTATTTGAATCTGTAACCTATAGTCATGCTAAAAGTCCCGATGTCTTTGATAATACCTATAGTGGTTGCTAATCATGACCATCTGTCTAAATCCTTGTTGATTTTTTTTAGAAAAGTTTCAAGTGGTATTGTCAATTTGTGCATATGCTAGTTGCAAGGCCTGAGTTACCTAATATGTTGTTAGAGGCATTTGTATTGCTGCATATATGAACCGTGTGTTCTTTACCTCTCCTTTGACTGTGATCCTCAGTGTTTAGATCTTTAACAGTAATATTATAATGTTTCTGTTTCTTTCCCATATATGTTTGAAATATGACCTTTAGACTTACATAATATGTGTATTATTCATTTGGTATTAAAAATGTAGTCGTAAAAATGAAATTGTTTTTATATCATTATGTTATTCTTTAAGAGAGAAAGTATACTTTCTTGGCAGGGAGTACTATGGTAGTTAGTTTATATTGAAAGGGCCTCGTTGGAACTTAAACCCATAGGGAAAAATGACTCGATAGTGGTTAGGGGTATTTGGGAGCGGAGTTTAACTCTAGGTTGGACTACTCTCCCCGGCACAAGCATTGCCTTGGGCCTTGAGACTCTTGGGAACTTTGAAGTGTTAAAGAGATTCAAAGGGGACATCGACCTTGAGTAGAACTCTCTCCTTAGCCCTTAATTCATTGACATTTGTTGTTCTTTAGGGGTTTAGTGTTTAATGACAACGAAAGGTTTTCAATGTAAATTATTTGCCATGTATAACCATCACACTAGTATAAGTTTCTCATAGTATTTGAGTATTGATATTTTGTTATATTTTGCTCCAATAATTTATTTACGTGTTTATACATAATTGAACATGCATAATTTGTATCTAATGACCTTTTTTTTTTAACATGTACATTAGTTTGGGCTTGCTAAGTTCCTAAGGAACTTAGGCCCAAGCCCAGCACTGCTGCATTTTTTTTGGAAGTCTGAAGTCAGATGTAGCCGCATCTTTTACTGCTTGGCCTGCCTCTTTGAGGCCCAAATACCAGAGTCTAGTCCTCTTTCTCTAAACTCCTTTATTGTTCGCTGCTTCGTTACTGTAATTTACTGCCTTGTTGCACTTTGTGGCATCTTTTGTTGTTGTATTAATCTCACATGTATACAATACTTATATATTGGATTGCATGCTTTATTTTATAACTTAAGTCATATAAAACTTAGGCAAACCCTAATGACATAGGATTAAAAAGAATTAGTTAGTAACCAGTCTCCTATTCGCTAATTACAATTTGTTTATATCATTACTATGTGTTCGCTCACCTTGTCGTCTCAAAGATTTTGAAGCCCAAAGCTTAGAAAAACGGCAGCCCCACTTTTAAAAAGGAAAATCAGATATGAATCGCAAGCTTTATCTTCAGAAAGGGAATCAAATTGTTTCAAAAATATGAAGTGCCGTCCCCCCAAAAGAATTTTCAAAATGGCTTATCTTCAAGTCTAAAAGATCAAGGTACATTTAGGCCTACTCATGCTTTAGGAACAAGTGTTTACTTTAGTTTCCCTTTTCACATACTTTCTCAAACACAAACATCCTATACTCCTTTAAAGCTCTTCCAAATATATATATATATGCACTAACATTATTTTCCTCTATAAATTCATACCCTTTTACTACACCCTCCTCTTGTAAGAATTATGTCCTAATATACGCTAACATTATTTTCCTCTATAAATCCATAACCTTTTTACTACACCCTCCCCCTGTAAGAATTATGTTCTAATATACGGTAACCCATATCTTTAGAACACTAGTTAAGGCATAATATAAATAATTGATTCCAAATCTAGTCCAAGTCCTATGGAGCTACCTCAGGTAGATTTATGGGGTGCCTAACACCTTTCCCTTAGAAGAACAAGAACCCTTACCCATAATCTCACCGGTTAGCAGACAAATAAAGAATATGACTTAGTAATTAAATAAGTACCATAGTATACCTTTAAATATTAGGTGACGACTCTCTTTTATCAACAACAGAGAAACCACAAGTTGAATCTTGTTTTGACTAGTGCAAAATAGGATGCAACAACATGGCGACTCTGCTGGGGAATTTCTTAGGTTCTGACCTTGGTAGATTTAGACTGATTTGGCATCTAGATTTATTTGTACATCACTTTAATTATAGATAAAATTGCAATTACGTGCTTACCTACCTTATTTGCCCTTCATGCTTATTATCATGCTTATTGCTGCTACGCTCTTGTCTGCTACTGCTTTATATACATTGTCATCATATTTCTTCCTATCGAGTCTTGGTCGTACACTATCACACACAATGGCATGCGAGGATTGTCTTTTACACCCCTCCAAACCTTCTTTTCAAAACTCTCTAGTTTAAGAGAATGGATTTGTCAGGTTAACTGACATAACTTCTCGGAGCCTTCAGTCCAACTCAAAAGTAGGAAACACTCTATTCTAGCAAAAATAGGGCATACTACATATATCTTAGGTGGTTCGGTCCTTGGTCTCGACACACAATTAGGAAAGCCACCCTAATGTCAACGGGTCATGCACCCAACGACATGACTTCTGTGGAAAGACAAACAAAATTGACAAGACACTTAAAGATCCGAAGAAAACACTTACCAAACACCTTTCTTTTACCCACTTCAGAAAATGGAAATCAACCAAAATATCCCTGAGATTAACATGGTAATGGGCGCGCCACATAAATTAAAGCAGCGGTGGAAGAACATCTGCCTGGAACATGGAGATGAGGTTCGGACACACCTGGGCGCATTAACCGCTTTGCTGAACATCCGAGCAGACAGGGTGCTGACTCGCTAGTTGATAGAGTTTTGGGATCCGGTCAAGGTGGTGTTCAAGTTTGCCGACTGTGAGTTAGTACCGAAATTGGAGGAAGTCACTAGTTTCACGGAGCTGTCGTTCAACGGAAGGAAGCTAATATTTCTAGTTACTATGCCCAATTACCGATTCTTGGATGCTTTAGGCCTCACCAACAGTAGAAGTCTCAGAAGTGTCGAGGACAGATAGGTGAGCCTCAATTGGCTGTTCGACAGATTTGGGCACCGTGAAAGCTACGAGTGGTATTCAGGAGAGTTCAATGTGACCAAGCGATGTGGGGGAGTCTCAGGCCTATCACTTTCTCAATGGAACTATTGGGACTATTGGTCTTCCTGTAGAGAAGTGGTCAGATCAACATCAACCTATTACCCATGGTCCTGGCGACTTTCTGTAACAACCTTCAAGCTACTTTGGTGCCAATGATGCTAGCTGAGATGTTGAGGTCTTTGTCCGTATGTGCACGAGGGTATGATTTATTTAAAGATTGTAACTTGTTGCTTCAGATCTAGGCTACTGAACATTTCTTCCAGCGAGATACCACCACCGACTACTTTGTGGGTGTCAGCAACATGATCCGCAGCCACAATGAGAGAATGAGACATTGGGTCCCCCCACATGGGCAAGAAGAGTGGAGGGAAATGCTGACCAATTTGAGTGGGGAATGGATCAACTGGAACCTATCATGGTTAGGTGGAAGAGCAATCTTGAGGACTCCTCAGAAATACTTCATCGAGCTGATCGAACTTCAAGGTATTCAACCATACTCACCCATGCGGGTCCTCAGACACTTCAGGATGATCCAAGATGTGCCTCTATGGAAAGGACAACACTATACGAGGATGAGTAAACGGACATATTCCAATCCCCAGGATAAGAAAGCTCCAAGAAAAATGGAACGACCTAGTCACAATGCCGATGGGTCAAAACTCGTGGCGCACTCCTAAGTATTGTGTCTGGATCAACGAGGAAGACAAGCTGGCCCAGCTAAACAGAGAGGGTATAGCCTGGTTAGAAGATGCAGTGGCTGCTTTGCAGATTTACCATGAGATCCTGCCACATTACCTTCTGACTACTTCAATGCACCAACAAGTGGTCCCAAGATCGGCCGATCATATGTTGCCATCTACTGAAGATGATGACGGGGTAGTGGAGTGCATCCAAATAGAGTATAACATAGAGCCGGAAGAAGATCCGGAAGAGGGGTCAGAGTTCAACGATGACGTGGAGGAGTTTGAAGAAGACCCAGAGGAGGATCCAGAAGAGGAGCCAGAAGAAGAGGAGGAGATGGGAAATGACCCCGGGGATGGTTATTAGAGTTGATTGATTTCCCTTTATTTCCCACATTGTACCCTTATCCCCAGATTTTTCTTTCCAAAAGGGCAAGTTGTCCAAGCCCATGTAGTTCTGTGAAAGAGTGATGCAATCTTTGTTCCCACTTATGTCTATCCAAGTTATCAATGAAAACAAAATTGCTTCCGATATAAATGTGTCAAGTCTAAATGTCTGTCAAATATCTACGATTTAGGCCTACCTCTAGCAATGAGAGGCCCCCACGAATTCTAGGAAATGTGCTAGCTTAATGCGTGAATTAATTGCTCTATGTGATTTTCTGCTTGTATAAATGAAGAAACTGACTTTTGTTCCTTTTTCTTTTTCTTTTTTCTTATTTTTCATTCCAAGAATATGCATGTCGGTGGAAGTCAGAGGCCACCAGGGTGCAACCTCCGTTGGACGACAGTGGTGGGACAGAAAAAATGATGGGAATGATGGGACAGAAATACCCCGAGCTGGTCAAGATGGGAGATATCTTAGAAGAGGGCATAAAATCTGGTAAAACACAATCCATGGCAGCACTGCAAACGGCCAACAAGGCCATCCAATCAGGGTCAATCGGTAGCGGAAAGAAGAAGAAAGAGGAGGTCTTAGTAGTCGTCCCTTACTATCAACCCAACCCACATCACGGAAACACTTCCTATTCCCAAAACAATCATTCACCACCACCCACTTACGCACCAGTCTATAATACCCAACCATATTATCATCCTCAACCACAATATAACCCTCCCCGAGCCAACAACAACCCAAACCCACAATGGCCATATGCTCCTATCCAAACCACTACCCACCAAAACCAACCTGCTTATGCACAATGCGCTCGTCCCAACTTTGAAGAGAGGGGTCCAAGAAATTATATCCCGATCGCTGAGCCTCTGGCCCAATTGTTCGAGAGATTGAGAATAGCAAGATTGATACATCCAGTGAAGGAAGGGTTCCTGAATATCCCCCAAATATTTTGATGCAACTAAAAGATGTGTGTACCCTTCCAATGTACCTGGGCACGGTACTAAAGATTGCTTTAAGCTAAAAAATGAGATTGAAACACTGATCAAGAGCGGAGCCATTTAGTACACTCCGGCACCGCCCAATGTGAATCGCAATCAACTGCTAAATCACCAAAACTAGAAGTTAAAATGATCACATTGGACGAAGAATATGATCTAAATGGAACGATCAGCACTATAGGAAATGCAGAAGCCGCCAGGATCCCTCCTTAAAGGGCTCCAATGATTACAGTACAAGTGAGGCCTACAGTGACTGTTCAGACCTATCAGCGACAGCCTGGCGTTTCAATAAAAGACGAAGAAAGTCGGGAATACCAAACCATCCCATGGACATACCAGGAAAAGGGGAAGGCCAAAATGATAGACTTTGCCGCAGCCCATGGTATGACTAGGTCTGGGAGATGCTACGCTCCTGAAGATGTCAATCGAGGGAACTTGGGAAGAGAGCAAATTCAAAGAAGGAACATAACAGACCCAGAAGCCACCGAGTTTTGGAAGAGAATGTCAAATAAAGAGTATTCTGTGGAGGAGCAACTGAAGAAAACTCCAGCACAGATATCAATCATGAATTTGTTAATGAGCTCCGACAGCCATAAGGATGCCCTGTTAAAAGTACTAAGTGGGGTAAGTGTACCCAACAACACCACTGGTGAACCGTTGGCCGCAAAAATTGGGAAAACGGTTGAAGCAAATATGATCACTTTCATAAAAGACGAACTTCCAACCGAGGGCGAAAGTCACAACAAAGCTTTTCATATCACTGTCAAATGTGGGGACAAAGTGGTGTCTCGAGTATTGGTCGATGGAGGGTCAGGAGTCAACATTTTTTCGCTCTACACCCTACTGGAGTTAGGAATTCATTTAAGGGAAGTCAGGGAAAGCCACATGAGAGTGAAGGCCTTTGACGGTTCGCAAAAGGATGTTATTGGAGAAATTTATTTGGCCTTGCAAATCGGGCCGATCGAGTTTCCCGTATTGTTTCAAGTAATGGAAATCTATTCTTCCTACAACTTACTACTAGAAAGGCCCTGGATACATATGGTAGGGATCGTCTCGTCCACTTTACACCAATGGATGAAATTTGGGTAGGAATGTTAGGAGATCATGATCAACAGCGAGTGGGGTCACTCCTCTTATTTCGAGCATGTTGTTCCTTTCATTGAAGGACTAGACAGAGTTGCTTTCAACGAAGTAGAAATCATGCAGACTACTGAAATGGAAAAAACTGAACAAAACTTGGGAATGCAGTCGCCGTATAGATCCAAGATGGCTTTGAGAGAGATGATGAAATATAGATACAGGCAAGGAACAGGGCTGGGAGCCAGGTCGGATGGGATCACAGAGCCAATTGAACATAATGGGCAGAAAGGAAGGGCCAACATATGATATCAGCCTCCGGAGGGGAAAGCTTATACCATTAACTCCGGAAAAAGGTTTTTGTGTTAGAGCATATTTCAAGTCCGGGTCAGAGTTCAAGTCCAGAAGATGACATTATCGACAAGATGTGAAAGCTGTTCGTGAATATGATTGAAGAATGCTGTGAAAGGACTTACATCAAGACACCCACTATTAGGGATGCCGAACCAGGGGAAGAGCTGCAGAATTGGACCGCCAGTCCGTCTTTGGTTCGTCGTGAGTCTTGGTAGTATGGAACTGTAAAAGTTTTCTTTTGAGAAGCGCCAGGTCAATTGAGGCCTAAACTATGTCTGTACCTTTTTGTCATTTGCCTCTTTTGAACGCTTAAGAAGTTCCTCTTCTAATGAAACAAAAAGAATCATTTTCTCAAATATTGCAACCTTATTTACCACTTTATTTATACTTAGTTTTTCTTTTCAGTAATCAAAATGCTAAAAACCCGCGTTCCGCGACTGTGACATGTAACGAAACCGTCAAACGCAACAACCCAGATTACGAGGAGTATGATAAGAGTATGATGCCAGAAAATCTCCCACAGGAGATCGAGCAGCTGGAGAGTCAGAAAAAGCCCAACCTCGAAGAAACGGAAGTGGTCAATCTCAGAAGTGAAGAAGACATAAAAGAGACCAGAATCAACATTCATTTAGAAGCCGAGCAGAAGGAAAAACTGGTTGAGCTCCTTCGATAGTACATGAATGTGTTCTCATGGTCGTATGATGACATACGGGGATTAAGTACTGACATTGTCTCACATCGACTACCCACCGATCCTACTAGACCGTTGGTCAAGCAGAAACCCTGGAAATTCAAACTCGATTTAAGTTTGAGGATAAAGGAAGAAGTGACCAAGCAGATAAAGGCGAATGTGGCAAGGGTCACTAAATATCCAAGTTGGTTGGAAAATATCGTCCCAGTACCAAAGAAAGACGGAAAGATCTGAATATGCGTGATTTATCGAGATCTTAACAAAGCTGTCCCAAAGGACGATTTTCCCCTGCCAAATATCTACATCCTCATTGACAACTGCGTGAAACATGAACTGCAGTCGTTTGTGGATTATTTTGCTGGGTATCACCAAATCTTGATGCATGAGGAAGATGCAGAAGAGACAGCTTTCACCACACCTTTGGGGAGTTTATTGCTATAGAGTCATGCCGTTTGGTCTCAAGAACACCGGCGCCTACATGAGGGGCATGACGACCCTTTTTCATGACACGATTCCTAAGGAGATTGAAGTGTATGTGGATGACATCATCATAGTGTCTCGCAAGAGTTCAGAGCACTTGGATGATTTGAGGAAATTTTTCAAACACCTGCGAAGGTACAATTTGAAGTTGAACCCGACAAAATGTGCGTTCGGAGTCCCTGTTGGAAAACTGTTGGGCTTCATTGTAAGAAGGAATGGGATAAAACTGGACCCATCAAAAATCAAGTCCATTCAGGAATTGCCACCACCAAAGAGCAAGAAAGATGTAATGAGCTTCCTGGGTAGATTGAATTACATCAATCGTTTCATTCATCCATGGTAATCTGTGAACCCATTTTCAAGTTGCTGAAGAAGGATGCTGCCACAAAATGAACAGAAGAGTGCCAAAAAGCATTCGGCAGAATCAAGGAGTATCTGTAAAATCCATTAGTGCTGGTTCCCCCCCAACCAAGAAGCCATTATTACTATATTGTCAGCCTTAAATACCGTCTTCGGTTGTGTGTTGGGAAAGCATGACTAAACTGGGATAAAGGATTAGGCCATCTACTACTTACGCAAGAAGTTCATGCCATGCGAGGCCAAATTTACTTTGATAGAATGCACTTGTTGTGCTTTGACTTGGATTGCCCAGAAACTAAGGTATTATATGTCAGCATACACTACGCATCTGATATCTTAGCTCGATCGGCTCAAGTACATCTTCCAAAAGCCGATGCCTACCAGAAAGCTAGCTAAATGGAAATTTTTCCTCAGTGAATTTGACATTGTGTACATAACTCAGAAGGCTATCAAGGGGCAAGCTTTAGCCGACTACCTCGCAGAGAATCCGGTGGATGGGGATTACGAGCCACTCACTACGGATTTTCCTGATGAAGAAGTGTTATTTGCCGGAGAAGATATTGCAGAATCATACCGTGGATGGAGAATTTTTTTTGATAAGCAACAAATTTCAAAGGAGTCGGAATTGGGGCAGTCCTGATTTCGGAATCCGGATAGCACTATCCAGTATCGGCAAAGATAAGATTCCATTGTACCAATAATATGGCTGAATACGAAGCATGCATCCTTGGGATTAGAATGACAGTCGACATGAACGTCAAATAACTTTGGGTCATAGGAGATTTCAATCTATTGATACACCGAGTCCAAGGGGAATGGTCCACAAAGAATGTCAAGATAATTCTGTACCTGTATTGCGTGAAAGAGATACGCAAGAAGTTCACGAAGATTGAGTTCAAGCACGTCTCCAGGAGTCAGAACGAGTTTGCCGACGCCCTTGCAACCCTATCATCTATGATTCAGCATCCAAACAAGAACTAAATTGACCCTGTCGAGGTAGAGATCAGGGACCAACATGCCTATTGCTTCCATGTAGAGGGAGAACTAGATGGTAACCTAGGTATCACGACATTAGGAAATTCCTTGTAACCAAAGAATACCTGGAGAATGCTACTAATGGTCAAAAGCGAGCCCTCAGGAGGCTGCCAAGACACTTTTTCCTCAAGGAGGAAATCCTGTACAAGAAGACCCCAGATCTAGATTTGTTGAGATGTGTAGACGCTTCCAAGGTAACTAGATTATTGGAAGAAGTACATGCAGGAACGTGCGGACCCCAGATGAAAGGGTTCATATTAGCCAAGAAAATCTTGAGAGCTGGATACTTTTTTGATGACTAAAGAAAGCGATAACATCCGCTACGTATAGAAGTGTCATCAATGCAAGATTCACGGGGATTACATCCGGGTTCCGTCAAATAAGTTAAACGTAATGGGTTTACCCTGGCCGTTCACCGCTTGGGGCATGGACGTGATAGGACCTATAGAACTCGCCGTATCAAATGGACATCACTTCATCTTGGTAGCTATTGACTATTTCACTAAATGGGTCGAGGCATCTACCTATAAGGCCGTCACAAAGAAAGTAGTGGCTGATTTCGTCTGAAACAACATCGTCTGCAGATTTGGAATATCGGAGTCTATCATCACTAACAATGCCGCTAACCTCAACAGTGACCTCATGAGAGAAATCTGCGAGAAGTTCAGAATCGTCCACCACAATTCCACAGCCTACAAACAACAAATGAATGGGACAGTCGAGGCAGCAAACAAGAATATCAAGAGAATTCTACGACAGATAGTGCACAATCACAGATAATGGCACGAGAAACTATCTTTTGCTTTATTGGGTTATCAGACCACCATGAGAACATCCACTGGAGCAACACCGTACATATTGGTATACAACACTGAAGATGTGATACACGCAGAGGTTGAAATACCATCTTTAAGAGTCATTCAAGAGGCAAAATTGGATGACGCAGAATGGATACGGTTCAGACAGGAGCAACTCATGCTTATTGATGAGAAAAGAATGGATGCAGTATGTCATGGTCAGCTATATAAGAACAGGATGGCCGGTGCAATTAACAAGAGAGTAAGCCTTGCCCGTTCGCACCGGGGCAGTTGGTCTTGAAGAAAATCTTCCCCCACCAAGAGGAAGCCAAAGGAAAGTTCGCACCAAACTGGCAAGGTCCTTACGTGGTTCACTGAGCATTGTCGGGTGGAGCTCTAATCTTGGCAGAAATGGATGGAAGAATCAACATGAAGCCCATCAACTCAGATGCAATCAAGAGATACTATGTTTGAAGACAAATAGAGTTAGATTTTGATGTAATAGAACTACATTCAACCTGACTTCCCACGAAGGAATACGTAGGCAACCCACGTAGTGTTCAGTTTCTCCCCCCCCCCTTCTCTTTCGTAATAGAAAAATCAAATATCACTTTTGTATGTTGCTCAGGAACTGCGCCGACTTGATTTTCTCAGAAAGGAATACGTAGGCAATCCTCATCGGATTTAGTCATCTTTTGTAATTGAACTACGTTCTGGCCTGATTCCATTTGGATACGTAGGCAGTTTGAGTCAGACTCAGTCATTTTCATTCTTAATCACATCATTTTGCATCTGTTGTAATCGAACTACGCTTTGACCTAATTCCATTCGGATACGTAGGCTGCCTGAGTCAGGCTCGGTCATCTTCATCATATTTTATCATAATCCACGAACTACATTCAGACCTGATTCCATTTTGGATACGTGAGCAACCTGAAAGGGTTCGATCATAACCTTAGGAAAACCTTTGTAATGCATTAGTTCGAATTAGGACGCAGTTGCAACGGCAAGCTGTCGCGTTGTCAGAAGTATCATGGAAGATCGAAATCAAAAGAATGAAGTGTTCAAGAAGAAGCATTCGCATGTGGAGAACCTTTCGTGACATGACATAATCCGGAACGACGGCATTTGCCTTAAAAAAACAAAGTATTTTCAAAATGGTTTCTAAAAATACAGTAATTTGTTCCACCTACCAAACTTTGCAGGCGTAACTGTATCAAAGGCTGGGGCAAACCAACACTGTGGTTTGAAGTATCTATGTTTAGTTGTTTAAATGTTGCCTGCATTTCTGTTTGTCTGCATTACCTCATGATTCTTATACTCTGTTTTGAAATTGTATTTGGTCCTCTCTTTCCCTACTGATGAATTAAACTTAGTCTGTAAACCCTAAGAGAACTTTCAGTTGATGTTGCTTGGACATAATATCTACCTATTTCAATACAAGATTAGTATTCTTATGAAGATGTAATTCTGCACTCAATCCTAGAGGAAGTATGGTTGGTAACCTATGATTCTGTTAAGCATCTTTAAGAATTCCTTGTTTGAATCTGTAGTCTATAGTCATGCTAAGAGTCCTGATGTCTTTGATTACCTATAGTGGTTGCTAATCATGACCATCTGTCTGAATCCTTGTTGATTTTTTCTAGAAACGTTTCAAGTGGTATTGCCAATTTGTGCATATGCTAGTTACAAGGCCTGAGTTAACTAATCTGTTGTTAGAGACATTTGTATTGCTGCATATCTTAACCGTGTGTTCTTTACCTGTCCTTTGAATGTGATCCTCAGTGTTTAGATCTTTAACAGTAATATTATAATATTTCTGTTTCTCTCCCATAGGTGTTTAAAATTTGACCTTTAGACTTACTTAATATATGTATTATACATTTGGTATTATAAATGTAATCGTAAAAATGAAACTATATTTTTGTATCCTTATGTTATTCTGTTAAGAGAGAGAGTATACTTCTGTGGTGGGGAGTATTATGGTAGTTAGTTTACATTGAAAATGCCTCATTAGCACTTAAACCCATAGGAATGAGTCGCTAGTGGTTAGAGGTATTTGGGAGTGGAGTTTAACTCTAGGTTGGGCTGCTCTCCTCGGCACAAGCATTGTCCTGGGCCTTGAGACCCTTGGGAACTTTGAAGTATCGGGCGATTCAAAGGGGGCATCGACCTTGAGTAGAACTCTCTCCTTAGCCCTTAATTCATTAACATTTGCTGTTCTTTAAGGCTTTGGTGTTTAATGAAAACGAAAGGTTTTCAATTAAATTATTTGCCGTGTATAACCATCATAGTAGTATAAGTTTCTCATCGTACTTGAGTATAGATATTTTGTTATATTTTTCTCCAATAATTTATTACGTGTTTCATACATAATTGAACATGCATAATATGTATCGAATGACCTTTTTTTTTAAACATGTACATCAGTTTGGGCCTGCTGAGCTCCTAAGGTACTCAAGCCCAAGCCCAAGCCCAATATTGCTGCATTTTTTTTGGAAGTCTGAAGTCAGTTGTAGCCGCATCTTTTATTGCTGGGCCTGCCACTTAGAGGCCCAAATACCAAAGTCCAGTCCTCTTTCTCTAAACTCCTTTATCATTTACTACTTCGTTACTGTAAGTTACTGCCTTGTTGCACTTTGTCACATCTTTTTTTGCTGTCTTAATCTCACGTGTATACAATGCTTATTTATTGGATTTCATGCTTTGGTTTATACCTTAAGTGATATAAAACTTACGCAAGTCCTAAATGACATAGGATTAAAAAGAATTAGTTACTAACTAATCTCCTATTTGCTAATTACAATTTATTTATATCATTACTATGTGTTCGCTCACCTTCTCGTCTCAAAGATTTTGAAGCCCAAAGCTTAGAAAATTGGCAACCCCACTTTCAAAAAGGAAAATCAGATATGAATCGCAAGCTTTATCTTCAAAAAGGGAATCAAATTGTTTCAAAAATATGAAGTGTCGTCCCCCCAAAAGAATTTTCAAAATGGCTTTTCTTCAAGTCTAAAAGATCAAGGTACATTTAGGCCTACTCATGCTTAAGGAAAAAGTGTTTAATTTAGTTTCCCTTTTCACAAACTTTCTCAAAAACAAACATCCTATATATATATATATATATATATATATATATATATATATATATATATATATATGCACTAACAATATTTTCCTCTTTAAATTCATACCCCTTTTACTACACCCTCCCTTTGTAAAAATTATGGCCTAATATACGGTACGCCATATCTTTAGAAAACTAGTTAAGGCATAGTATAAACAATTGATTCCAAATCTAGCCTAAATCCTATGGAGCTACCTCAGTTAGATTTTAAAAGGTGCCTAACACCTTCCCCTTATAAGAACAAGAACCCTTACCCATAATCTCACCAGTTAGAAGACTAATAAAGAATATGACTTAGTAATTAAATAGGTACCCTATTATACCTTTAAATATTAGGCGGCGACTCTCTTGTATCAACAACAGAAAAACCACAAGTTGAATCTTGTTTTGACTAGTGCAAAATAGGATGCAACAATGCCAGTACAGATATGACAGAAAAAATGACAATAATAACTCAAAGAAATCTCATAATCAGTTTGTACACATTAGAGAATGTAGACATGCTTTCAAGTTTAACAATTTAAGCTCAACACTAATAAAATATACTAAGTGTGACTGATATGAGGAATGTTACATCTCTATATCTACATCAAATATGCATGTCACATGTAATGCTTCACAATGATAACCTCATGTACTCACACTCTCAGAGTACTCAATCTGACTGTCTCAAATCTCACTCATCACACTCAATCACTCAGCATTGTACGTTACCTGTACTCACTGCTGGTATATCAGACTCCGGAGGTGTGGGTCTTGCCTAAGTTCTAATATAAAGTCAATATGGCCTGGTACCGCGTGCAGCTCGATCCCATAATAATAGATAAAGCCTATAAGGCCTGTTGTAGTGTGCAGCCCGATCCATAATAATAATATATATAAAGCCAAGAAGGCCTGCTGCGGTATGCAGCCCGATCCACAACCTTACTCACAACACGGCCCCAACTCAGTCATCAATCTCTCCAATCTCTCGGGCTCAAAAATCTCATTCCAATCAGCCCAAAATATAATACATGATGTAACAATAAATAAAAACAGAGACTGAGATATGATATGCAAATGATGGATGTGACTGAGTACATAATTGCAATTTAAGCAAATAATTCAACACTAGAAATAACCTATGTGGGTCCCAACAGAATAGCATATAGGCTAAACATGATTTCTAACATGGATTGCAGCTCAATTACTCTAACACGTAGGAATTTCATGAATAGCAACAAGGTTTGATAGCTACACAGTAACACGGAAACAACCGAGTCACAGTTACCATGGTGCACGCCCATACGCCCATCACCTTGCATGTGCATCACCTCAATACCAATCACATAACACGTATTTTAGGGATTCATACCCTCAGAACCAAGTTTAGAAGTGTTAGTTACCTCAAACCACACAAATCCTTACTCCAACAAGCCATTATCTCGTGAATCAGCCTCCGCACGACTTAAATCTACCCACAAACAACTTAATACAATCAATACAAGCAATAGGAATCGATTTCATACGATAAAGCTAAGTTCTTTAACCAAAGTCAAAAAGTCAATCCCGGGCTTACGTCTCGGAATTCGACAATATTTACAAATACGAACACCCATTCAATAACGAGTTCAACCATACCAAAATTGCTCAACTCCAATCTTAACTCAACCTTCAAATCCTCAAATTATAGTTTATGAAGTTTCACAAATTTTTCCCAATTTTCTAACTCAAAACACTAATTAAATGGTAAAAACAACGATAGATTCACGTATAACAATCAAATTCAAGTTAGAATCACTTATCCTAATCAACTCCTTGAAAATCCCTTCAAGAATCGTCGAAATCAGAGGTCTCTTGCTCAAGATATGAAAAATGGGTTCAAAACCTCGATTTTGAATTTTAATGACTGCTGCCCAGAAGTTCCTCTTTGCGAACGCGAAAAATGCCTCGCAATCGCAAAGCACAAAATTTACCTGCTAACAAAACCTCCTACACGAACGCAATGCCCATGTTGCAAACGTGATGCTTCACATAGCTCTGCCTATGCGAACGCGTCTACCTGACCGCGAATGCGAAGGCTTAAGGCCTGGCTCCCAAGCCGGCCTCATCCTTCTACGCGAACGCGAGCGCCCACTCGCGATCGCAATGCACAACTTCCCCATACATTTGTGAACGTGAGGCCTTCTTCGCGAATGCAAAGAAAAAACTTCACTTGCCTCCCAAATACTCTTCGCTAACGCGAGACTCCTCTCGCGAATGCATATAAGGAAACCAAACACCAGAAAATCTGTAGCTCTACAAGGCCAAACTCAATCTGCAATCAACCCCAAACTCACCCGAGGCCCCACGGACCACACTTAAACATAACAACACCTTGAAACATCATACAAACTTAGTCGAGGTCTCAAATCCCATCAAAACACGAATCACACTCCAATTCAAGCCTAATGAACTAACGGATTTCCAACTTCTACAATCGATTCCGAAACCTATCAAACCAACTTCGATTGACCTCAAAATTTGTACCCAAGTCATAAATGACACGACGGACCTATTCCAACTTTCGAAACCAAAATATGATCCCGATAATAACAAAGTCAATTCTCTGTCAAACTTCTCAACTCTCCAAACTTCAACTTTTCCAACTTCGCCAATTCAAGCCAAAATCACCTACGGACCTCCAAATCAATATATGGACACATTCCTAAAACCAAAATCACCATACAAAGCTATAGGAATCATTAAAACTCCATTCCAGAGTCATTTATACATAAGTCTACATCCGGTCAACTCTTTCAATTTAGACTTCCAATCTTGGGACTAAGTGTCCTGATTCATTCCGAAACATCCCAGAACCAAACCAACCACCCCGATAAGTCACATAACAGCAAAAGAACACAAAATAAGCAATAAATGGGGAGCGGGGCTACAATACTCAAAAATACCGGCCGGGTCATTACATCAACCTTAGAAGGAGTCAACTACTCAACTTGCTGAAACAAGACCAAATGAATGGAGAAGTGAACCTGAACACCCACAGAAGTCCATTGTAGGAAATCTAAATGATAGAGTGAAAACTAGGGGAACCCTCAAGAAAAAGTCCAACATCGCACTTATATCTCAAATTCAACCAAAGAAGGTTGACAAAGCTTTAAAGGACTCCAGTTGGGTAGAAGTCATGTAAGATGAACTTGATCAGTTTGACAAAAATCAAGTATGCAAGTTAGTGCCTAAACCAGCAAATGCTACAATTGTTGTAACCAAATGGGTATTCAAAAATAGGTTGAATGAGGATGGAAAAGTAATTAAGAACAAAGCTAGATTAGTAGCTCAAGGATACTCACAACAGGAAGGAGTTGACTATGATAAAACCTTTGCTCTGGTAGCCTGATTAGAATCAATTCGTATATTGCTTGCATATGTATATTTTAAAGTCTTTAAACTTTTTCAAATGGATGTTAAGAGTACTTTCTGAAATAATTTTATTGATGAAGAGGTATATGTAAAACAACCTCCTGGATTTGAAAACTCACAATTTTCTTACCATGTGTATAAGTTGACTAAAGCCTTTTATGGGCTCAAGCAAGTACCTCGAGCTTGGTATGAAAGGCTAAGCCCATTTCTAATTGATCATGGATTCACCATAAGTAAAGTAGATACTACATTATTTATCAAAAGATCCTCTGAAGGTAATCTCATTATTCAAATTTATGTCGATGATATTATTTTGATAGTGCTAACTCTCTTTTGTGCAAGGAATTTTTAAATCTCATGCAGCGTGAGTTCGAAATGAGTATGATGGGAGAACGCATATGTTTTCTTTAACTCCAAATTCAGCAATCAGAGAAATGCACATTTATCTGTCAGACCAAGTATATTAAGGAGTTCATCCAAAAATTCGGCATGAGTAACGCTAAAGCGATTGGTACACCCATGAGTCCTTCAACAAATATTGACAAAGATGAGAAGGGAAATCCAGTGGGTGAAACTAAGTACCATGGGATGATTGGATCTTTGCTTTACTTAACTGCCAGTCAACCAAATATTATATTCAGTGTGTGTAAATATGCCAGGTTTCGATCAACTTCTAAGAATCACACTTGACTGCAGTAAAGCGAATAATTCGCTATCTTATTAGAACTATCTCTCATAGATTATGGTATCCATGTTCTAACAATTTTAAACTTGAAGAATTTTCAGATGCTGATCTTGCAGGGGATAGAGAAGATAGGAAAAGTACCAGCGGAACGTGTCAATTACTCGAAAAAGCATTAATTTCCCGGAACAACAAAAAAAAAGGATAGGTAGCTTTGTCCACAACCGAAGCAGAATATATTGCTATTAGACAATGCTGTTCTCAATTACTTTGGATGTCTCATCAATTGGGTGAGTATGAACTATCCTTTAAACCTATTCAAATTTTCTGTGACAATTCTAATGCCATATGTCTCTCAAAGAACTCTGTGCATCATTCTAGGGTTAAGCATATAGATATCAAGCATTATTTTATTAGAGATCATGTGCTTAAAGGAGATATAGAACTAATATTTTTCATCACTATTGATCAATTAGCAGATATTTTCACGAAACCCTTGCTTGAAGATAGATTTTGTGTTTTAAGGGAATCACTTGGCATTATTTCACTTAGTACCTAAAATTAGGACTATGTGTTACTAATTATTTCTTTCCATCGTCTTTTTTACCGTTTTCTTATGTGTGTAAGAAGTTATTAATTGTGCTCCTCCATTTTCCCTCCTTTTCACATCCGTAACAACTCTCCAGAAAGGAAAATCAAATATCTTGTCCTTTCACTGACGCCTTTTTTCTTTTTTGTACTCAACCGTCAGACACTCTTTTTAACCTTCTCAATCACTCGCATTCTTTTCTCATTGGTACTATTGCTCAGAAATCCTTCCTCTAAAACTCATCAATGGCGAAAAACTCCAAAAATCCTTCTGCCTCCACTCACAAAAGTACTCGTTCCAGGAAAAAACTTTCCTCACAGCCCCCAGAACCAGTTTATTTAGGATCAGATCACTCCGAAGGCTTTACCTCTTCTCAAGCAGAGCTCTCTGATGATGCGCGTAGCTTGAACGAAAAAGCTCTTGGGAAGCGACCCATGGAAGAAAATCTTGAGTCTTTCACCCCAAAGAAACCCAAAGTAGACCTCTCGAGTTCTTTGAGTCTAAGATCAACTTCTGGAACACTCCAAACAGAGACACCTTCATTGCATTCAAAGACAAGCCAATATCCCATGGCAGGGTGATCGATTTGAATGATATGGAAGACTTCAACTGCAAGGTAAAGGAACTTTTTGATTTCCAAGGTTGGTCAAACTTTCTTTTGTTGCCTCATCCAAAAGCCTATGAAGCCCTAGTTACGATATTTTATGCAAATCTTCGTTCCCCTAAGCCTGATAAGTTGGAATCTCTAGTTCTAGGAGAGCGCATTGTTCTAAATTGTGCCCTGTGTGATTCAATTTTTCAGTATAAGTGTTCTGGTTTTCCTATGTTGTTCAAAAATACCTGGCCTGAAGACTTTAAAATTTCCTTCGATCAAGCAAAGTGTTACATAGCCGAGTCTCCCTCTGATTCTCTTCCAAATCAGTTAGGTCCTAGTGATGTTAGCTTTGAAACCCGAGTCCTCGCACACATTGTGGCAACAACCCTTCTTCCTCGCACTGGCTCATTCTCTACCTTTTTCCAACGGGATACCTTTCTTGTTTACTACCTAGTGACCTAGCATAAAGTCAATTTGTCCTCCTAGGTTATAAACTTCATGACTGAAAGTGTTGATGATCCCATAAGTCTTCCCAATGGTATGGTTATCACACATCTTCTCGAAGCCCACGACATCTCTCTTTCCAACTACTCTTTTTGTCTCAGTCACCAGAGCTTACAACTCCAGAGCCGTTGCTAGAATGGGATATGTTAGTGCGAAAGGTACTTGGGTGAAGAAGGAAGAAGGAGAGGCTAAGGTTGTTCAGATGAATCCAAAGCCAGAGTGTCTGGTTCTCATCCTAGTGTGTGTGATCCTGATTTTGTGGAGAAGTTAACTGCTATTGACAACAAGATGGCCATCATCAAAGATCTTCTAGTCTCTACCCAATCAACCATCGGGGACATTCATGTCATCTCAAAGAAGACAGGTTCTGATGAAACTATGATAAGGGTCAAGATTCTCGAGTTAGTAGAGAACACAGTTCAAAGCTTTCAAGGAAGTGCATGACAGGATCGATGGGGTATCAGTTACAGTGAATGCTAGATTTGATCGTCTGAAGGGAGCTATCTGCAATACTCTTACTTATTTAATTTGTAAATGGCTGAATGTTTAGGACAATCTTTTTGTTTTGTTCTATTTGGATTGATTTCCCAGTCTTTGGTTGTTTTGTTAAGACAATCATTGCGCTAGTTAATCTTGCTTATTTTAGTTAATATTTTTTTTTTACCAGGAACACCTACTTTGTATAGCTGCCCTGTTGAGGGGGAGTCGACTGTCACACTGCCACGTGAATATGTCCAATTGAGGGGAAGTCAACTACAGCAGGAAAAGAGTCAACTAAACAGGGAAGTAAACTGCTTTTATATGTTATTTTGTCATCATCAAAAAGGGAGAGATTATTAGTGCTAGATTTAAATGATGAAAAATAATATATCCTTGTTTGTAGGTCCATTCCAGAAGCAATGGAGAATGAGGACAAGTCTGTCAACGATGTATGAAAGAAGACAAGAAATGAAGGAGCAAAAGCAAAGAAAGAAAGGATATGCAAAGATCTGACAACCAATATGACAGAGAATAAGAAAGGAAGGTCCAAGATTAGAAGAGTTTGAGGTTGCTAAAATTCCACCTATCAAGATCACTGAAGATACGCGCCCCAAAGGAAAGCTATCAATCTCCGAAATCAAAGGATTAATCTAGGGATGACTTGCTCAAGGAGATTCGCTCTCAGATGGAAAGACCGTAAATCAATATCCTAAATGAGGAAGATTCACACTTATTCTTGGAATGAATCAAAACTGATTCTTCTCTAAGGATCAATTCTCTTGGGACTGCAAATCTCTCCAAGATCTGCCGCAATCAAATCAAAGCAAAGTTCAAAGCGTACATATTGCAGATCATCAAAGAAGTGGAGATATACTTTGATCAAACCAACTTTGTGCTCTTTGTTCTACTCTAAACAAGCATTGTAATCTGAATGTAATTTACTGTGTAACCAGTAGAGATAAGAAAGAGAGAAAAATATTGGTAAGGCATTGTATCACAATTACTACAAGTGTACTGAGAACCAAAAGAGAGTTGGTGTTCGAGATAACATCAACATATTTGTATGAAGTTTTTCAAGGAGCTTTGAAGAGAGAACACCCTTGCAACCCAAGGGGACTGGAGTAGGATTCACTTTGAATCCAAACCAGTATAACATTTTTTAGTATTATTTAATTTCTACACTTTACATTCTGCCTTTAATTTTATCTTGCCTCTACTTTTAATCGAGTACTTCGTAAACTAGTCAACTACTTAGTTATAAAAAGAAAAATCAATAATTCACCCCCTTCTTGTACTTTCATACTCGACTAGTCGGTCTCACATTCAAGCAAACTTATACTATTACACTCACGAGCAAAAAATCTTAAATTGAGCCTACCTTCGCACACCATCATTATTCTTTAGGAAGCACCCGTCCCCGATATACAACTCACCTTACAGTTGTAAGTTTCACCCAACCAAGTAATAAGTGCTAAATTGAATTATATGAGGGTAGACGGGATGATTTGAAGTTCTATTCTTTGCTAAAGGGGCAAAACATGCGTATTTCAATGGGGTCTGCTCTTTTTTTTTTTTTTGTGAAGAAACCCATAACTGACCCTCTTTCCAGATCCTCGCTACTTTCATATATTTTCATGAATATCTAAATTGATGGACTCGTGGATATTTTGCCTTGTTTCACTAGGCTTCAACTTCATATGAATATTCGCAACAATGTCCACTGCTTAGGGATCAAACTATACAAATATAGTTGAACTTTTCATATATAGATATATACATAGTTTCAACATACATGTATTATGCATAGGTGCAGACTTTAGTTCAAAAAATTTCAGAAAAAAACAACAGTTAAATTTAAAATAAAAGGATAAAACTTAGACTACACTCTTAGGCCCATTGAAAGAAATCAAGTTGAGTTTTTTGTTTATGTGTGTGTGAATATCATCAATCATTGAAATATATCAACAACCACAAAAATAAATTAATTAATGATATTTTCTTGTTTTAGACTGGTTATTTTGATTAAGTTATTTTAAATATATATGTATTTAATTTCGTTAACCCAGGAAAAAAAAGGGATAAATTAAGGAAATTTTACCTCCTATAGAAAACTATTACACTCTATTTATTATAAACCAAAATAATTTCAAAATATTATTACTTATAGCTACCTTTTCTATTTTATAGCAAAATAGGTATTTATTTTATACCCTAACATTGAGGCATGAAATACGCCAATTATGCTCTTTCTCTGTCTATCTTCTCTCTCTCTCTCTCTCTCTCTCTCTCTCTCTCTCTCTCTCTCAGCGAGATTCTCAATCCTCTCTCTTCTCCCTCAAATCAGCAGAATCGTCGGCGTCATCGGAGATTCGATGTCTCCGGTGACTCGAAGAAGTAGGTGGCAGCGGAGCTGCGGTGAAAGAGTGGTGATTTTGAATTGGAGATGTTTGGATAGTACGGAGCACTACTTAGTCAGAAGGAGCATTACTTAGTCAACAGATATTTGAGGGTCATGGCTACGCCGGAGAAGATTTGAGGGCCGGATTTTTTATTTGTCTCTATTTTTTGTTTTAATACAATGTATACAATATTTTGCTTGGCCAGAAAATGCCATCTCCGACGAACTTTGTTCTCTTCTTTGTTATTTAGTCACATACAATGATATAAATACATTGTATTCTGTACAAATACACTCAAATACATTATATTTTTTTATATAAATACATTATTTTTTCACATGTATTTATGTATTTCGAAAGTTTGTAATTTTTAAATACAACCGAATATCAATGTATTTTGTGATTTTTTGTTGTTTGAATACAGTTGAATTGAATACTGTGAATTGATTACAATGTATAATAGTAAAAAATGAATATCTGTGAATTGAATACAATGTATACAGTCTAATTGAATGGAACGGTATACACCATATATCTTGATTACCTCACTGTATTTATAAATACGGTCGCACGAATACATGGAGTATAGCACAGTAGCAACAAAATTTATGTAGAATTAATTTTATGAGTTAAATTAGGAGTGATACACGCTAACTGATCCTTTTTCCATTATTAAACAGCTGGATTTCCCTTCTTTTAGGCGAATTCTGCTACAGTAGCGCGGATACAACGAATACAGTTGCACAGCTAGATTCCCCTATTTTTTAGGCGAATTCTGCTACTTTATTCATGAATACAAAAGCGAGAATACAGTGAATATAGTCTCGTAATAACTAAATAGTAGCTATAAGAAGTAATAATGTATATAATAACTATAGAGAATTAATAGCTACTAAACAATAGTTATTTTTAAAAATTCCTCGTAAATTAACAATTACCTGCACAATCCAAACAAATTTTCCGGTTCTACTCATTGCACGTCTATTAAAAGGTAAGCCATCCTTTTTCTAATTTTACGTTTACTTTGTATTTTTTAATTATTATATTTTACTCATTTGTCACGTGCAAGGTGCAATGGTGGATCCCACCAAAGAAACTTGTCTTGTTCCATTAAGAGCTAAGTAGTCTCATCCTACAATTCTAGAGCTTATAACTATGTCTAGATGATGATAGACCCGTGGCTAGCACGGACCCAATCTCGAAAATGAGTATATTTCACACGTTTTTTTTATAAATTTTTTTTTTACTTTTTATGTGATTGATTTATGATATTCCTAGGTTAGTTTCTTGGATATTTGATAGAATACTCATTTCCAGATCTTAATTAGTTATATTCAATCTACTTTAGTTACAAGGTTTATAGGTAAAGAAGTGCACGTTGACCATTTGTGCTTAAGGCATAACATTTATTTTTAAGTCATGCGAAGAGAAAATATTTGAGATTGTGAGATAAAGTTATGAGACTTTGTACATTGTTATACCAGTATGCCATATAATTATTTTGATTAGTAGTTGGCATGGCTTAAGTTTAAAATCTTCTTTATTGTTTCACACTTTTTCTTTAATTTTTCAACGCCTAGTTTACTTTTATAAAATATCGTCTGCTTATTTGTGTGATGTTATTTACGATTTCTTGTAATCTAGTCGGTGTGCAATTGTGCTTCTCTTTTTAATCCTGTCTTTCTGATTCAGTTTCATGCAAATTACAATTTTAAGCTCAGATAATTTTCTTTATGTGAAAACTTATTTTATGATTTTGAACCTCACTTTATTAGACACTACTAAATATTAACCGTTATTGGTGAAAGTTTTTGGTAAGACACTAAGAGTGGCATTTCATTTTCAAGTTTGGGGATAGATCGACGTCTTGATCTTTTAACTTTGTGGAAGACGCAATACTGGTGTTTCCTCGTATACCTCAATCATTTGTTGAACTAATGAACTATTCTTCATTATTGCTTCAATGTATTTCTTTATTGTTTTAAATGAAATATTATAAGAACATAATGAAAGTTTGGGTTAAAGAAACATAAGGATGTATTTGGTCAAGACCTCGTAGAGAACAACTATCTTACAGTAGAATAATATTTTAGTAGAAAATATCCTATTAAACAATGCCTTGCATGATTATTTAATTAAGTGTGGCATGTGCAAGAACAGTAAAAGATATTGCAAGGACCAAAAGGTTTCCATGTATGAATGATTCAGTGGAATATCTACAACAGGCTTTTCAACATATTAATCTCAGTGGAATGCCTACAACATATTCTCTTAAGTATCAATAATGAACTTTCAGTCAGTTGCATATTTCTGTCACAAAATCTTTGTCTCAGCTGGTAGCGAATTTCCTAATCGAACCAGCTTGCAGCCAACATATATTTACATGACGGATAAATATTTTTTTCGGAGAAGAAATTAAAAAGGTGAATGAGCAATGAGCATACTCCAATTTGGTTCCGATTTTAAAAGCGAAATGTGTTTATCCTAAAATACGAGTAACAATTTAATTTGTACGTGGTATTAAGGATACGTGAAATGGTTTGACACAATGAAATAAATAACGATGAATAAAGACTGACTTAAATAAACAAGAGAATAACCAAACCGTTGAGGTTGAATGAATTTTTCGTGACAGAGCAAATAACAGTGAAAAATGAATAACTTAAGCAAGAGATAGGCAGAAAATGATAACTTATATTGCTGGTAACGTATCTTGGCCTATACAATGAAACTAAGTGCCCTTTTATAGGAAAAAAAGGGAATTCTATATAAAGTAAAAGACCTAATTACAGGATGACTTATCCCTAAAAATACTGGTATAACGTCTCTGATGATTGGGGCCGTGATTCCCGCCGAGATAACTACGTACTGCGAGATTTCTGGCCTTTCCGTTATACGAAACTGATACTTTTACCATAAAATGCCTTTACCCAGACCAGTCTCGACTGCCTTATTCCAACCGCTCTTGGCTTCGATCCAAAGATGTCCGACCTCAAACTTTCCTTCCTGAAGTGCTGACTCCGTTTCAAAGCAGTCCGACCCCGGACTATACTTGAGACCGATCTTCCTTGTGTGCTCGATTGTATCCGACCCAATACAGATAGTCCCCTCGTTTATTGGAGAGTAATGACAAAAAACGATATGAGCCGCGGTCTTTCGAGATTAGGTCAAGCAACAGCACATTCGTTGAGCATGACACGAAGTCCGAAGCGTCAAATCACTCAATCTTAAAAAACGTTTCGTTGGTGGGTGATGGCAGCGCCATGACGCACGTGACTGCTGTCAAAGAAAATCATTATGTGTCCTAGCTGGCGGCAAACCCTGCAACTTCTGCAAATACCATTTAATGCTCCCCTACCTCGTGCTCTAAACGGCCGTTTTTGAGAAAGTATAAATAGCTCCCTCATTCTTTAGTTTCCAGACTTTACGTTGCTCAAAAAATTTATCGCTTTAGCTCTCTGCATCTTTGCACTACAAAACTTCTCTTGCACATCATAATCCTTTGCTCTCGCTATTATTACTTCAATTGCAATGGCGAAAACATCTAAGTCCGTTCCACAAAAGCAACAACCTTCATCTTCTCAGCCCGCTGAAGAGGCTGAGCCCGTTCATGTTGAGGAAACTTCCGCGGAACCTCCCTTGAAAGCCTTCGTACCTGTTGGATGCTTTATCGGCTCCGACTTCAAAGTCGAGAAACCTTCTTTAGTACCCGGCAGGGGCGAACCGGTCTCAATGTACATTAGCTCGATCACCCACAAAATCCTTGATAGGGTGAAGGCGGAGTGCAAATGGGCCGACAAGGATGTGGTAATCCCCTCTCCGAATGAGGCGATTACCACCTATGTGGAAGGTTACCTGAGTGTATATACCTATCCTTTTACGTTGGGATCCTTGGACCCCATAATCGTTGCCTTTTGTAAAAGGTACAACGTCACTCTGGGCTAGGTTCATCCCTCCGTTTGGCGGATAGTTCACCTTTTCCGTTTCTTCGTGAGTAAGGTCGAAGGGGGGCATCCCTTCACCGTTGACCATTTACTCCGACTATACAGTCCCTGAATGTTTCGAGGGGGGCTGATAAAACTTGCTCGCCGGGCCTGCAAGGCTCCGTTCTCGAGCATCGACGAAGATAACGATCGGGGTTGGATGAGCCAGTTTGTTCGAATAAGAACCTCCGACTTGATCCCCGCAGAATACATGCCGTTCCCTGAAAAGTGGAACTTGAGACGTAAGCGTTATTTTCCTTACTTAAAACCACTTGCTGCTTTCCTTCTAGTGCTTAATCGATATGTTTTATGAGGTGCAACCGTTTCCCAGACACCGGCTGCAATTCATCATTTGGAGGAGTGGGTCCGGAGAGTAGTGGCTCAAAGGGCCTACTCGGAGCGAGCCTGGCGGGAAATTTCGAAAGGCCTTTGGGAGGCCAAAAATAATGGTGAGCCCAGCAACATTCGTCTTTTTCATTTCAAGCGATCGATGTTATCACAAACTTTCTTTTTTCCTTTCTTTGCAGGTCTATCGAAGGATGCCGAGTTGAGGTCGGCACTCACCGGTGGGGAAGCTTCCTGCCCTCCCCCTGTCTCGGAGAAGGGGGGAGAGAAAAAGAGAAAAGAAATCCCCGGTCCTTCTGAGCCCGAGAAAAGGAAAGGCAGGAAAAAGATGATGGCCCGCAAACCCAAAGTCACGGATCCGGCCATCCAACTAAGCGACGACTCCGAGGGGGATAGAAACCCCAACACTTCAGAAAATGAACCTTCTCAGATAGTCCCTGAGACAGCGGTCGATGAGGCTTGCTTACCTCGAGTGGAGGATCTTGAGGCGAGGACCGGGGTACGTGCCGATACAGGGGAGGCAACACAAGGGATCTTGGACTTCCCTGAGATGATGGATTCCCCTCCTTTTTCGGAGGCAACTCTGAATGAGGCCCAGGCTGCAAGAACACACACACCGAGAAAAGGTCCGGTTGCAACTGGAGCCTTTGAAGAATTTTTTGATGGGGTGCCATCGGCTGATACCTTCGGGCTTGAAGTGCCA
>MCJB01040206.1:0-59643 GCA_002018475.1 Nicotiana obtusifolia | reverse complement strand
GTGGGGTTGGGTTGGTGGGGGTTGGTAGGGATGGGAAATAGGGTGGGAAAAGTTGAAAAAGAGTTTTGAAAAATATTTTCCTTTATCTTGATAGGGAAAACATTTTTCTCCAATTGGAGAAAAATGAGTTCAAGAGGAAAATGTTTTCCAAAACATTTAAGCGAACCAAACATGGAAAGATTGAAAAAAATATCCGAAAAATATTTTCCTTCATACCAAATACACCCTTGGTCCATCAAGTATATGAAAAAAGAGCAGAGAATGGAATGAGAAATTAGTTCCGCTGTTTCTGACCCAAAACATTCATTCTCATCTTAACTGGTCTTGGAATTTAAAATTCATTGCCCTTTGTAGAGTGAATTCCACCTTGAATAAAACAAGTGATGCATAACTTTTCCCAGGCATATCCTGTAACATAATGATAGAAAATGGTATCCAAAAGTATTAAAGCGTGTATATGGGTGTGTATATGGGTATATATGGATAGTAAATATATTGTATGTTTAGGACTAGGAGAGTTTTCCTTTTCCATATTTGTTAGGACTAAGGTTTACTATTCGACATGTATATATATTCTTGTTAATCAATTGAAAAAGGCAAGCCTTTCTTCCACACTTGGTCGTTATGTGCTAGCGTGTTTGGTATGATATCAGAGCCAAGGCTGAGCTAAACCATAAAAAAATCGGAGTGACATACCCAATGACAGGGGACAATAGTAAAGATGTCTCCGCTACCGGTGGGAGCGGTGGTAGTGACTAAACAAAGAAACGAAAGACCATATCTTCGTAGGATATAATATCTAATAACAATCATAGGATTTTAATAACACAAGTGGATCTAAAGGGAGAAAATATGATGAATAGGCAAGGTCCAGGAGGACCGCCTTGAAGACGTGGAAGAAGTTCAGATTTATTGATGGAATAATTAGGAGACCGGATGAGAAGTCTTCAGATCTTGAAGGTTGGTGGACCATCAACTCGTTGTGGTTTCTTGGATTCGAAATGATGTTCAGCCTATTTTGCGTTCATCTATACCACAATAGAAGTTGCTGAAGATTTATAGACTAGTATGAATGAACGTTTTTCGGCCTCTAATGGTCTAAGAATACAACAATTGAAGGCCGAACTTGGGGAGTGCAAAAAAAGAGGGCATGACCATAGTAAATTACTATGAAAAATTAACAAAACTTTGGGAAGAACATATTAATTTTGATCAAATACCAACTTGCACATGTGATAAGTGCACATGCAATCTTGGTGCAATCTTGGAAAATAAAAAGGGAAGAGGAGAAGGTGCACTTTTTTCTTATAGGATTATATGAAATACTGTATGAACAGTAAGGTCGAAATTACTCGCTCAAGATCCGTTGCCAACTTTGAATCGAGTTTACTTGAAGTTGGTACAAGACGAACGTGTGAAGATGATGGCTCGAGAGACTGATGAACATGACGACGTTATGGTCTTTTCCGTACAAGGGACATTCCCCTATAGAGGCCGGATTAAAGTGAAGGAGAAAAATATGTGCTCCTATTACAAGCGAACTAGGGTATCCAGAATGGTGGGGAGACAGACCTCGTGGTAATGGTAAATTTGGTGGACACGGTAGAGGACAACAACAATATCAGACGGGTGGAATGACTGGAGTTCGTAGACGTGATGGTGCGTATCGCACGAATGTTGCACAAAGCACGGGAGAAGGCATCTACACAGCTGTGGTGGGGGCAGAAAAGGCTGGCCCTCCGGGATTGAGCAATGGGCAGTGGCAAACATTGATTATTATGTTGAATAACCAATAGATTAGTTTGAATGAGAAGATGATTGGTAAGTAAAATTATGTATCTTGGATCAGCGATATAGGAGCGACGAATCATATGATAGGATGTCTAAGATTATTGCATAATGTACCAAAAAGTGAGTAATTTTCTTTTAATTTGCTTGACGGGTGTAATGCTCTAGCGACCAACAAAAGTTCAAAGAAACTTGAAGGAAATTTGGTCCTAAAAATTATTCTTTATGTGCCCTGCTTAACATACAACTTGGTTTTTGTATCTCAATTAATCGATTACTCAGATTGTTTGGTCATTTTCACTAAATTTTTATGTATTAAACAAGACCACACCTCGAGGATGTTGATTGGAGTGGGTGAACGGAAAGATGGACTCTACTATTTTTGGAACAGCCAGAGAGTATGTGCTCTAAAGGTTGGTAATGTGGGCTTGCTGGATCTTTGGCCCAAGCATTTGGGTCATCCCTCTCTACAAGTGACCAAATTAATTCCTATCGTAGATTTTGAAAAAACTACTGATGCTTTGAATAAAAGTTGTGATGTATTTCATCGGGCTAAACAAATAAGATACAAATTCCCTTTGAGTAATAATAGAGCTTCTAGCATTTTTGAGTTGATTCATTGTGATTTGCGGGACCTTAAAACAACTTCGTCTTGTGGTGCATCATATTATTTACTATTGTAGATGATTGCTAGCATGCTGTGTGGAATTTTTTATTGATTGATAAGAAAGAAGTAGTACAAACTATAAAGAATTTCTTTGCTATGATAGACAAACAATTCAATAAGTGAGTTACAATCTTTAGGAGCGATAATGGAACAGAGTTTACATGCATGAGAAATTACTTCCTTGAATGTGAGATTGTCTTTCAAACTTCGCATGCAGGAACACCCCAACAGAATAGGAGACTGGAAAGAAAGCATCATCATATCTTGATTGTCGGTCAGGCCTTGTGCTTTTAAGGTAACTTGCCGATTGATTTTTGGGGGAAATGTGTTTTGACGGCTTGTCACTTAATTAGTCAAAGTCCGTCTTCAATCTTGCATTGAAATACACCTTATGAATTATTATATGGTCGAGTGCCTGAGTATGGACATCCTTGAGTATTTGGCTCATTATGTTATGCTCGAAGCTTAGGGTGAAAGGTTGATAATTTTTCAAGTAGAAGCCGTAAGTGTATCCTCGTGGGATATCCCTATGAAAAGAAAGGTTGGAACATGTATGATTTAGAGAAGAAAGAATATCTTGTTTCACAAGATGTTGATTTCTATGAGACTGAGTTCCCTTTCGCTTCATCAATAAATAACACTAGAAGGGACGAAAATAAAGAGAAGCATGTGGAGGTATGATAAGTGGGGATTTTGACTACTTATTAGCAACTTTTAATTTTTGTTTTAGTTTAAAAGCATTGAATTGTGCTCTCGGAACTAATGAAATTGTGCTAAATTGCAGGAATGCTGAAAGTTGGCTCTCAAGATGAAATCCGACTAAAAAAGGAGTAGTCTAAGCACAAGGCAATAAAGGGGCACAGAAGCACAAAATGTGCAGTCCACAGAAGGAATTCTGCGGCCGCAACCAAAGAGAGACAAATTTGCAGACAATTGTGCGAATTGCGGATTGCACATGAATTAATGCGGACGCAAAAGTTAGGCTAGGATTCAAGATCAGAGAGTATGCAAATTTTCAAGTCCAGGACCTCAATGAATTGCGGACCGCACAATATTTGTGCAGCCACAAAAGATAGCCTTGCGGCCGCAATCCTAACATTGCGGACCGTTGAAGATTGTTTTGCGGCTGCAGTTCTTAATTTGTGGACCGCAGAAATGCTGCTTCGCTGCTGCAGTCAAGAATTATGCGACCGCAGAACTCTTGCTCCAATCAGATGAAGAAATCTGCGGACCGCACATGGAATTGTGAGGCCGCAGAACCTCCCAAGGGGTATTTTTGTCCGAGATTTTCAGCCTTGTATAAATAGACGAGTTTCACAAAATTAGGTCAAGTTAAAACCTTTGCAATTACTGTAGCCGTTTTTCTTTGCCATTTTTGGATGTTTACCTTGCTTTGGTATATTTTACAATAGATTTAGCCATTTTAATCCTTCATTATGAGTTTAATTAGTCTTTCTTCTTAATTTTCTTCAAACCCAAGTAGGAGAAGCTAGGTTTTTACTAGCGTTGTGATCCAACCCTAGTGTGTGAACCTTACGGGCATTTATATTAGTGCTTGGTTATGATTGGGTGTCTATTATTTAGCTTAGTTCATGCTTTAATTTGAGGAATTAATGGTTGCAAATATTAGTTCATGCCTATTTGACTTAGTCTCTTCTTAAGAAAGAGAACCTAGTCTAGGATAACTTGGCTAACAAGGAATTGGGTCAATTGAGAGATTGATTTGCCCAATTAAAGAGTTCAACCTAGAGATAGTAATAACCCCACTTGAGCTTTTATCAACTGTTTTGTGTGATACCTATTTGGTCTTGCGAAAGCCAAATTGGGCAAAACTATTCTCTTACCGAGAGGTACTGAGTGTATAATTTAGAGTTGAAAGCTATAATACACCCCAGTCAACAGAACAAACATTAAAGTCTTTATCCCATTAGGAAAACATACAGGTAATGGTCACAACCCTAGGCTTTTTATCAATTTGGAAAAACTCCCAAAAACAGTTATCTCTAGTCTTCTTTCTTTAGTTTGCAATCAATAGAGTAAGATTAAAAATAGAAAACCAATCTTTTTGTGGAAGGACAATCGCGATAATTCAATCACGCACATTGAAATATATACACCTAACTCCCATCTTAGCTCCATGTGGATTCTCCCCTGACTCTTAGTTGGGTTTCTATAAGTGCAAACGACCATTTCATATCTTTTTTGAGGTGTGCATTTGGACGCGATCAATTTTTGGCGCCGTTGTCGGGGAGTTAAAAACGTTGTTAGCTATATATTGGGTTTGTTTTTGGAGTATCTTCTTTTCCTTCTGTATTACTAACTTGTTTGAGAAATCGTAGGTACAACCATGGCAAATAATGAGCTTGTAAATATTGCTTTGGGGGATGTGGACATTGAGAATGACCAAGTGGATGAGGCTCCTCTTGAACCTCAAGCCAATAGAAGAGGCCGAGTGCCTCATGACAATGTGCTAGTTCCACCCCCACCTCCACCACGAGCGGCTCCACACTGAGTGTTACCCAATGAAGGATATGCAAGTGCAATAGTCCCTCCCCGTATTAGGGTGGACAACTTTCAAATCACCAACGTGATGCTCACTTTGCTAGAGCAACAAGGTTTCTTCACCGCTGCTCTAAGTCAAAATGCATACAAACATTTGAAGAGGTTTGTGGATACTTGTTGGGGGAGCAAACAAACAAATTCTCCGAGGATGCATTGAGGATAAGGATTTTTCCCTTCTCTTTAAGGTGGAAAGATTTAGATTGTTTGGAACGTTTGCCGAACTATTCTATTCATACTTGGGATGAGTTGGTGGAAAAGTTTATTTCTAAGTTCTTCTCTCTGGGCACATGACTATACTTAGGATGAGATTTTGGAGTTTAAGAAAGAGCCAAATGAACCACTACACGAGATATGGGAACGCTATCGAACAATGGTTAAGGAATGTCCCAACAACGATATGACGGAGAACATGATTCAACAAACTTTCTATCGTGGGATCAACACAACCAACCAATGTGTAGTGATTCAACTTGCCAGTAGAAACTTCATGACTACGACTTATGCGGAGGCGTGTGAGATTTTAGATGAAATGGCGAAAACATCATTGGCGTGGAAATCCCGGGCTAATGTTCCACAAGGTGATCCTAACGTGATCCACCTTCACAAAGAGTTGCATGACCATGGGCAAGCCATAGCCGAATTGACTACTACCTTGAATCAACTAGCAAAAGCTCAACTTCAACAAGTGCAACATCCTAAGCAAGTCAATGCCATGGAGGGAGTGAACATGATGATGAACAAAAGAAGAACAAAGGCTCCACAAGTGCAACATCGTGTGGATATTTTTGTTCAAGAGGATAGTAGTTTTTAACAAGATGATTCTTAAAATGACCAAGAAGGGGAGGTGCAATATGTGAACAACTTTCAAGGGCAACGAAATAATTTCCAAGGCCCAAACCAACAATAATGGCGACCTCAAAATAATCAAGGCAATTGGAATTCTAACAACCAAAGAAATTGGAGTGGTATAAATAATCAAGGGAATTGAAATAACAACAACAATCAAGAAAATTGGAATGGCAATAATCAAGGAAATTGGTTGGGGGGGGGGGTAACAATCAAGGCGGATAAAACCATAATCAAGGCAATCGTGGGTCGGGTTTTCAAAGGCCCCGATGTATCAACAACCGAAAAACCCGCCTCCCTATCCTTCCCATGGTCCTAGTTCTTCAACCAATGAGATGGGATGTATTGAGAATATGTTCAAGAAAATGATGGAAAAGAATGCCGATTCGAATGCCCAACTTGCCTCACACAACACATTGATCTGCAACTTAGATGTACAAATGGGGCAAATCTCTCAAGCTCTCAATTCTCGTTCTAAGGGGGCACTACCAAGTGACACGGTGGTGAACCCAAAGGGTGGGAACAACACGGGGCATGCCATGGCCGTTACTACAAGAAGTGGATGAGATGGGAATGCACCCATCTCAAGTCAAAGGCAACTTGTGGATGATGAGCAAGTGGTACAAGAAGAAGAGGCCCCGAACAATATGGTACAAACAAATGATGAAGTTAAAATTGATACTGATGATAGTGTGGAAGAGACTCAAGAGGAGGTGAACCAGTCTAGGGATCACATTATTGACATACCGGAACTGGTAGTGCAAAAGGTTAAGGCACCATTGCGTAAGCCTCCACCTCCATATCCTCAAAGACTTGCCAAACAAAATGATGAGAATCAATTCAAAACGTTCATTCAAATGATGAAGAGTCTCTCAATCAATGTGTCATTAGTTGAAGCTTTGGAACAAATGTTCGGTTATGCAAAGTTTATGAAGGATCTAATGATAAAGAAGCGGTTAATGAATTTTGAAACTATCAAAGTTACTCATCAAGTGAGTGCAATTGTGTACTCAATGGCTTGTAAATTGGAAGATCCCGGTGCTTTCACAATTCCTTACACAATTGGAAGTGCCGAGTTTGCTAAAGCTCTTTGTGATCTTGGGGCAAGTATCAATTTGATGCCTTATTCGGTTTTCAAGACCTTAGAAATAGGGCAACCAAGACCCACCTCTATGAGATTGCAAATGGCCGATCGTACCATGAAGAGACCTTTGGGAGTGATTGAAGATGTCTTGGTTTCGTGTTGATAAAATCATTCTTCCGGCGGATTTTGTCATTCTATATTGTGAAGTTGATTATGACGTGCCGATTATTCTTGGAAGACGTTTCCTTGCTACGGGGAAGGCTCTTTGTGATGTTGAAGCCGGCGAACTCACCTTCCGAGTGGGTGATGAAAAAGTGGTTTTCCATGTGTGTAATCCATGCGGCAATCAAATAGCAATAAGGTGTAATCTTTTGTGGACTTGGTGACCGATGTTATTGTTGATGATACAAGTGCCACAATCAATATTGGTGATATGTTGGAGGCCGTCTTGCTCAACTTTGATGATGACAAGATGGATGGCTTGATGGAATGTGTGAACTCTTTGTAAGGAATGAGATCGTACAATTATGCTCCGTAGAAACTATCCTTGGATCTTGAAAATAGGAAAACTCCTCTTACAAAGCCTTTCATCGAAGAGTCTCCTACATCTTCAGTATGAATTTCTTGGCCCTTGTTCTACTTTACCGGTTATTCTTTCCATTTGTTTGACTAACGTGCAGGTAGATTCTATATTGGCGGTGCTACATAAGAGGAAGAAGGGTATTAGGTGGACATTCGCAGATATTCGGGGGATAAGCCCCGCATTTTGCATGCATAAGATCAACTTGGAGGAAGGTGTCAAACCATCTATTGAAAATCAAATGAGACTAAATGAGGCTATGCAAGAAGTTGTCAAAAAGGAGATTATCAAGTGGTTGGATGCTGGGGTTGTCTACCCCATTTCCGATAGTTCTTGGACTTCTCCAGTTCAATGTGTCCCAAAGAAGGGGGCATGAAGGTGGTCACCAATGAAAAGAATGAGTTGATTCCTACAAGAACGGTGACCGGTTGGAGAGTGTGTATGGACTATCGCAAGCTCAACAAAGTCACAAGGAAGGATCATTTTCCACTTCCCTTCCTAGACCAAATGCTTGATAGGTTGGCCGGTCGTGCTTTCTATTGCTTTCTTGATGGGTAATCGGGCTACAACCAAATCCTTATTGCTCCGGAGGATCAAGAGAAACAAACTTTTACATGTCCCTATAGTACTCTCTCCTTCAAGCGGATGCTATTTGGTTTGTGTAATACACAGACGACTTTTCAAAGGTGTATGATGGCTATTTTCACGGACATGGTGGAAGATTACCTTGAAGTTTTCATGGATGACTTCTCGGTGGTTGGGGATTCCTTTGATGATTGTCTGGCAAATTTAGATAAAGTGTTGGCAAGATGTGAAGAAACGAATTTGGTGCTCAATTGGGAGAAGTGTCATTTCATGGTCGAGGAAAGCATTGTCCTTGGCCACAAAATCTTAAATAATGGAATTGAGGTTGACAAGGCAAAGATTGAGGTGATTTTGAAACCTCCACCTCCAACTTCGATGAAAGGTGCGCGGAGTTTCTTAGGCCACACAGGGTTTTATCGGCGTTTCATCAAAGATTTCTCTAAGGTGGTGAAACCGTTGTGCAACCTTCTTGAGAAAGATGCAAAGTTTAACTTCAACGATGATTGCATGAGATCCTTTGAATTGTTAAATTTCAAGTTGACAACCACTCCCATCATCACCGTTCCAAATTGAAGTGTCCCTTTTGAGCTCATGTGTGATGCTAATGACGTAGCGATTGGGGATATTTTTGGGCAACACATTAAAAAGATTTTTCATCTGATCTACTATGCTAGTAAGACCATTAATGGTGCCCAAGTCAACTATACCGCTATAGAGAAAGAGCTCCTTGCCATTGTGTTTGCAATTGAGAGGTTTTGTCCGTACTTGATGGGTGCGAAAGTTATTGTCCACACGGATCATGCAGCACTTCGTTATCTTATGAGCAAGAAAGATTCCAAAGCTTGGTTGATGAGATGGGTGCTTTTGTTACAAGAGTTTGATATTGACATCCAAGATAGAAAAGGGAGTAAAAATCAAGTGGCGAACAACTTGTCTTGTTTGGAGGAGGAGGGGAGGCCGCATGATGGCCTTGAAATCAATGACTGCTTCCCCGATGAGCAATTCTTGGCTATTTCAATGAAGGAGGTGCCATGGTTCGCAGATCAAATTTCCTTGTGTGTGGAATCATTCCGGATGAGTTCTCTTCAAACCAAAAGAAGAAGCTCAAATGGGATTGTGTAAAATTATTACTGGGATGAACCATACCTTTTTCGGATTTGCACGGATGGGATGATTAGAAGATGTGTACTAGAAGAAGAACAAGGTGAAATCTTGGGGCTTGTCATTCTTCGCCATATGGTGGTCACCATGGTGGAGCAAGAATCGCGGCCAAAGTGCTAAGTTGCAGTTTCTATTGGCCCACTCTTTACAAGGATGCAAGTGATATAGTGAAAAGATATGATGAATGTCAACGGGCTGGTGGAATCTCGAAGAAAAATGAAATGCCTCTCACTACCATTTTGGAGATTGATATCTTTGATGTATGGGGTATTGATTTATGGGTCCTTTTGTGAGTTCTTATGGAAACACATACATCTTGATCACGGTTGATTATGTGTCTAAATGGGTTGAGGCCGTTGTTCTACCCAACAACGAGGCAAGAAGTGTGGTGGCTCTTGAAGAAGAATATTTTCACAAGGTTTGGTACTCTGCGGGCTATCATAAGCGATGGGGGGTCGCATTTTCGCAACAAGGCTTTCGACACTTTACTTAGCAACTATGTTGTTACTCATAAAGTCACGACTCCTTATCATCCACAAGCTAGCAGTCAAGTGGAAGTCTCCAACTGGGAGATAAAGAGTACTTTGTCAAAACAGTGAATGTTAACCGGACGGATTGATCTAAGAAGCTTGATGATGCATTATGGGCTTATCGGACGGCTTACAAAACACCTATCGGAATATCTCCATATCGGTTGGTGTTCGGAAAAGCTTGTCATCTTCCGGTGGAACTTGAGCACAAAGCCATGTGGGCTTAAAGAAGTTGAATCTTGATTGGGATGTAGCCGCTAACTTGAGGGTTGTACATTTGAATGAATTGGATGAGTTCCGGCATCATGTTTATACAAGTTCGTCCTTGTACAAAGAAAAGATGGAATATCTTCATGACAAATATATTTGGAACAAAGAGTTCAAGGTGCGCGATCTCGTATTGTTGTTCAACTCGAGGTTGAGGATGTTTCCCAGAAAGCTCAAGTCTAAATGGAGTGGTCCATTTGAAATTGTGGGTGTGACACCTTTTGGTGCATTGGACTTGAAGAACAAAAACAATGAGGTATTCCGAGTCAATTGGACATGGGGTGAAGCACTATTTGGGAAAAATTGGAGATGGCCATGTCGTGGCGGTCATTCATTTTAATTGATGGTTTGCGTCGTGTCACGACGTTAAATCAGGCGCTCCTTGGGAGGCAACCCATGTTTCTTTTTCTTTTCTTTTCTTTTCTTCTTTTGTAGCTAGGTGCTATTTTTGTGCTAACTATTTAAGTGTGCTACATGGATGAATGTGCCTTACATGAATTGTGGACAGAAATCTGGTGAAGTGTTGAAAGAATTGCAAATCACAGTTGCATTGTGCGGACCGCATAATTATGGTTGATGCAGCAAAAAAGTGCACTATGGCCGCACAATTAACTTGCGTACCGCACAAATGGAAGATGGAAAATGACAGCTCTATGAAGTTGGTCTGTCCGAAAAATGGTCGTTTTGCGGCCGCAACACAAAATATGTGGTCCGCAACAAGGGATCTGCAATCGCAAACAAAAATCTGCGGACCGCAGCCGGGAGAGGGAGAGATGCAGATCTCTCCGAGACGAGTTCATACGCCCCGTCTAGGGACATATCAGAGAGAAACTCAGCCTCCGTTCACGAACAACTAGCAGTACAATCTAGGCCGTCAGGGAGATACCAACTGAGGGACGAGCCATCATCATCCCACAACACTTCTGAGGATTCGGAAAGTGCTAATCAGGCTTCGAGCCATCTACCACACCTGCCCTTGAGGTACCAAAGACATCAGTTTAGGACATCCCCAATAATGGTAGAAGGGGAGATGCTACAGTTACCGGCCTTGAAAGCACGAAGAAGAAAGAGATTTGGGAGGACTGGTTTGTCAGTTTGGCCGCCTTCACCAGCTTCTGTCAATGGTGGCCAGTTAGGTCGCTTACTCTTGAGCGGCAGTTTCAGTTGAAGGATTTGGAGAAATATAACCCGGCAGTGCTGAGACAGTTCAAAGAACACAAGGGGTGGATGTGGTTCACCTAGAGTGTGGTGGACGCCAAGGAACACCTGATCTAGGAATTCTACGCCAATGTGGCGCATATTAAGAAAGGGATAAAGGTAACCAAAGTGCATAACCTTAACGTGAGATTTGATCAAGCTACTCTCAACACGTACTTGGGTTTCGAAGATGTCGAGCCGACAGAATATTTAGAGAAGTATGTAATGGGAGATGAGACCCAGCTTTGGTTAGCAGAGATTATAGCAGCTCCTGGACCACCACTGCTATGGATCACAACAGGGGTTCCTATTCACAGGAGCACTTTGAGCTTTGAGGCAAAGGGAGCAGCAGACTGGACCCTAGCCAGAATGAGACCTATCTCCCGATTCCTCGGACGGTTCTAGTTGCTTCTATCATACCCGGGTACCCAATCAATATGAGTGCCGTGATGTTGGCCAACATCTCTGTGATCGCCCAACAGGATGATTCTTCCTACTCGTATCCCAACACTATCCAAGAGTATCTCACGGATGTGAGGGTAGAGCCGAGGGATTTTGATACAACGGTGTGGCCGAAGAAGCCTTTCTCCTGGTACTCACTCATGGATGCAAGCAACCCGAAGAAAAAAGGTCGACCGTCGACCACCACAGGCCAGTCTGATGAGCCAGCTACGGTAGTTATAGAGGGAGTTGATGTCCCATCTACTTCAGCCGAGCCTTCCTCTAGTGCCGCAGTTATGCCTCCACCATCATCCACAGCCCCTTCTGCAGCTCCTGCCACAGTCTCCACTTTGCTTTGAAGTCGATGACCATGCCTACTGTTCCACTTTCTATGCTGCGAGTCTCCCAGATATTGGCGAGCCTCAATAACTGGATACAGAAGCCACTGCAAAGTTGTCTGACTTATCCAGTACTATTGTGGCACAATCTTCAGTTCAGGCACCTCAGATTCCCCCTACAGTTGAGGAGACATTGAAGAAGCTCCTAGAGAACCAGAATACCATCATGGTTACCTTGGTACAGCTTGGGTCGGTGATCGAAGAGTTGCTCAAAGAAGTAAAGAAGATGAGAAAGTCCTGGGCTAGTAAGAAGTCAGTGGACAAGCTCCGAAGGCAGATGACCAAGCTTGTTGCAGCTGGAGATATCCCTTTTGACATGCTGATTGACCCCCACCCTTCAGGCGCAGATCCTGCAGGACCATTAGCACCGGTGGCACCAGCTTGCCAGTCTGAGGACCCAGACTCTGTTGCCGACACTGCCGAAGCAGTGCATAAGATATTCACCAACCCAGTCACACCCAGAACTGAGGATAATGAGATCCAATTAGATGAGACTGAGGGCGGTGACATTGCTGGGGACACAAAGATGTCCAAGGAGCCATAGGGAGTTTTCTTTACTCTTTGTCCTCTTTTACTCTTATTGTGTTAAGCATTGGGGACAATGCTTATTTTTATTCTGGGGGTGGAGTTTATTTTGATGATATTTGGTACATTCTGAGACAATTGGCCTGTAATAACTTGATATTATTTTCTTTCTCTTTCTTATTCTATATATATTCTTTTTTTTTTCTCATTATGTATATTCAGTAGTTTTTTTTGTTTATTAGCTTCTTTATTTTTGTTCCGTTATTAGTTCTTTGTTTGTTTGAGTAGCTTCTTTCTATGTTTTAGTAGATAATAAGCCTTTGATTTTCTTAATGCCACTGTTCTTTCCAAAGGTAGTTGTTTTGTGTGAACCGGGTGACTCATCCCAACGATGGATGGCATGACAACCTTCTTAAAGGAATGAGTCCGTTTTTTGGTATTTAGGTAATAATAGTAGTAGTAATGAATAAAAAGACCTAATTAAGTTATGCTCGAAGAGTCAAACATGCTTCATTTTGTATTAACACAATTAACTGCATGTTTATGGTTAGAAACAAGGTTTTTAAAAGAAATAGCTCTAGTTAGTGACTTTGTGACTCTTGTGTTGACTTTGGAAACCATTGAGTGGTCTAATTGAACCATAGTGATTTTCAATCTTGAATGTGGACGTTGTGGGACCTCGACTCTATCCTCTTTGACAACCCAGTTATGTGAGGGGTGCATACTTTGTTGCTAGTCCAAGTACCCATGCGAAAGGTCTAGAACTTGCCCCGAATGTGTTTCAAGGCGAAATCTTAAGTTTTGCTTGGCTTGAGAAGTGATTGTAGGCTTTCCTTGGCCCGTTTGAATTTTCTATTGCCTACCAATGTTGTTATCCCTAGTCAACCCCTTTGAGCATCGAGCCTTTCTCATTTGATAACCATGTCGTGACCCTCTCTTGGCACCCGAGCTTCCCTTAACACTCTTGTGAAATAAATGGTTAAAACTATAAGTTTGGGGAAGAGACGAGGAAATTGAAAAAGGTATTAAGGCACAAAAGAGAAAAGAAATGATGAGAAGGAAAGGCAAGAAAAGAAATAACAAAAATAAAAATGCAAAAAAAAAAGTGAATAAGTGGAAGAGTTGAAGGGATTCAAAGAGAGGTAATGATCCCAAACATGGAGAAATCAAAGAGGGAGGAAATGAATGCAAGAATCAAGAAAGAGCGATGTTAAGTCTCTCTAGTTCCCTAAGGAAAAGAAAGTGCCTCAAAGAATTGGTAAAGTGTGAGCTGAGAATAAAAAAATGGAGTGCTTAAGGAAAGGTGTAACTAGCCAACCATATTTGTATCCAATCCTAATCCAAAGGCCTCCATTACATCCCGAAAAGAGTCCTGCCTAATTTCAAGTCGAGTGAGCTTACATTAGTGGCGATCTTCATGAGGGGCAAGCCTATGGTACTTGAAGCTGTACTTGCGACATTCTCTTGAGAGAGATGAGTGAACCTTTCATAAATCTTTGGATTGAGAGCTAAATTTCTTAAGTGAGCCAGGCAACCGGAGAGTACAGGAGGAAGAGTTTGGAATCTACAATGATCTACATGACAAAGAAAGAGTCCTTGATGTGTAAGTCAATGTTTGACTTACACATCAATCTGAAGCAAGCCTTTGTCTCTTCCCTTCCAAAGCTGTTGGCAAGCCGGACCATGACCATCATTGAAGAAAAATTCCAGTCCATAACCATCCCACAAATTGGTTACATCAGGCGGGCTATTTTCGTCGGATTGGATGACATTTGTACAAAGCGCTCAGCCCTAAAGCAAATTATCCAGCACAATCCAGCACTTGACAAAGCATGCCGCAAAACTGATCTAATCACCGGATCAGGATGTTCCTGCAGCACGTCCAGACGACGGAAAGAATTCAGGAGGTTCAAATGACCAAGAATTCCATATGGAAGATCAAGATCCAAGAGGCGCACAAGATATTTCAGACGTAGAAGGCCAGGAAATTTTCACAGGATAGACAGATGCTTTATTTGCCATAAGATTGGACATTTCGCAAAAAATTGTCCCCAATCAAGAAGATCTGTCAAACTCCTTGAAGAGATTGAAGATTACACTGGCATACATCTTGCAAAAGAGGAGGACCTTGAATCCATATTCTCTGTGGATGACGAACCCAATGAAGAAACTATATTCTCTCTCGATATCTATGAAGATCAAGGTAATGATCAGTACCAAATTTCAGAACCAGTGATCGAGGCCCGAGAGGAGATCAATGCTCTCACAGTCGTTCCTCAAGTAGAACTCAAAGTCTATTCATCCAAATGGGATAAACCAGCTTGATTTATTGCTTTCATCGACACCGGAGCTACTTCCTCACTCATAAATCCTGCTGTTCTCCCTACAGATCAATGGGTGCCGCATTTCAAGGATTTCAACACTGCATCAAATGCAATCTTAATCAAAACTGTCATTACAAAGCATCCGGTCACAATTGAGTTCTTTCCAGCATTGAAGTACAGAACCAACCTGCTAGGATCTGATGTGCCAGGAAAAGATCTTATTATTGGATTCGACATTTACAGGCAGCGTAGAGATCAACTCCAGATCAAGGCTAACAGGATAGCTTTTAAAAGGCAGTTCAGACCTTATTCTGAGATTCCAAGGTTATTCCAAATCATCAATGACGAACAAATCAAAGAGATTGAGCAGAATCTCATTGAACATTCATGTGCTGAATCCCACAAGGATTTCATGAAGAAAGGAAAAATCCCATTATGGAAAAACCAAGAGTTTTTTATCAGGCTCCCTTTCAAGAAAAATGAAAACATCAATCCGACAAAAGCCAGTCATTCAGGCATGAATCCAGATCATCTTCAGCTTGCAAAGAAAGAATGCAAAGAACTTTTGGAATTTGATCTGATAGTGCCATCGGATTCACAATGGGCATGCGAAGCATTTTATGTCAACAAAAGAGTTGAGCAGACAAGAGGAAAACTCAGGTTAGTTATTAATTACCAGCCGCTAAACCATTTCCTCCAAGATGATAAATTTTCCATACCAAATAAACTCACTATTTTCTCCCACTTAGCCAAGGCCAAATATTTCTCCAAGTTTGATTTAAAATCTGAATTTTGGCAATTGGGAATCCACCCTGAAGAACGACCCAAAACAGGATTTTGCATCCCCGATCATCACTTCCAGTGGAAAGTCATGCCCTTCGGGTTGAAAACTGCATCCTCCTTGTTCCAAAAAGCCATGATAAAAATCTTCCAACCCATCCTCCATACCTTGTTAGTTTACATTAATGACATCCTGTTATTTAGTGATACATTGGAAGAACATGTCAACTTGCTTCGTCAATTCGAGACATTAGTAACATAGTACGGAATTATGCTCTCAGCAAAAAAGATGGTTCTTGCTCAAAAGGAGATTGATTTTTTCGGAATGCATTTTGCCCAAGGTGAATACAGTCCAGGACCGCATATATGTCAGGAATTACTTAAATTTCCGGACACCAACCTCACAACAAAGCAGATCCAACAGTTCTTGGGTGTAATCAATTATGTTAGAGATTTCATCCCAAATATCTCTACATACATTTCACCACTCACAGAAATGCTCAAGAAAAATGCACCATCATGGGGAGAGAAACAGGATGAAGCAGTCAGAAAAATAAAGGAGATATGTAAAAATGTCAAGTCTCTCTACATCCCTTCAGATGGGAAAAAGATACTGCAAAACTGATGCCAGCCATGAATATTGGAGTGTTGTTCTATTTGAAGAAAAAGATGGCCAGCGGAAAATATGCGGATACGCCAGTGGAAAGTTTAAAGATTATCACTCCACCTTCAAAGAAATTCTTGCAGTAAAGAATGGAATCAAGAAATTCAATTTCTTCCTTATCCATGCAGAATTTCTAGTAGAAATGGATATGAAAGCTTTCCCAAAAATGATCCGGATAAATTCAAAAATTATCCTCAATCCTCGGATTCTCAGATGGGCTCAATGGTTCTCTCCATACAAGTTTCAAGTCAGGCACCTGGAAGGAAAGGATAATATTCTCGCAGATTTTCTATCGTGACCGGAAGAATTCTCAAAAACATTTTTCCCGGTAAAACTGAAGCCAAGTAGCCACATCTTTATGTTTTTAAATAAATCGGGAACAAGTTTATTAAAGCCAACAGATTATCCACCGGAATTGTTCAACCTCATGGATCACTTTGATCCGTCAATTATTATGGAGAGAAGAACTTATTATGAGCTCCAAGTTTTCCGGCAATATGGAGGATCCATTCTCAAGCCTTATGGTGTCAATCCAGAATATTCGTTCTGCCATATATTCATAGCTCAAGCCAAGGATTTTCCACAAGAACTATTATAGTTTTTTTGGTACCTATGCCGTCAGTATTACATTTTCATGGAATTCAAATGCAACGTCTTCAATGATTTTGATACCATTGCACCAGCCCTTAGAGTATTTTTACTATGGTTCAAGCCTAGAAGATATTGGATGAAATATTTCAGTGATTCCTACGCAGCAAAAATATTCATATTTCATAGGCCAGTAAAGATCATTAATGAAAAAGTACAGGCACAAGCAGAGGCATCATTCTGGTGGAAATTTTCCGTGTCACTATTATCAATGGAGGAAGAGTATAGCGAGGCACAAAGAATTCTTTTTCAGCAAAATAAGTGCATACCGACAGAGATATGGCCAAAAGAATGGGCAAGCTGGAATTATACCAATACCCATCCTCACTGGGAAAGAGTCCGGGAAGCAGCAAAAGAATATCAAACACCATATGAAGTCATCCGAGAAAAGATCACTAATGACATTTCCAGATTAAGGTTGCGGATTACATCTCTCAGTCCAAAGGAAAAGGAGCATAGCAGAGAAGAACGGTCAAGTTCCAGGCGTTACTTCACAAGATCTTCGAAAAGATGCCTGGAAGACAATTCTATGATTGATAAAGGATAATTGTCTTCATCCCTGCTAATCTCAACATAATCCTCCATTACCTACCCAAAAACCCTCAAAAAATATCCTACCTATGCCAAGATAAATTTTCACATCTTTCCATACTATCCGGGCCCCACTTCACGTTGTTTTCCTACCATAATCCTCCAAGTAACTCTCAAAAAATATCCTACCCATGCCAAGATAAATTTTTACATATTTCCATGCTATCCGAGCCCCACTTCACCTTGTTTTCACATGCTTCCACGTGCCTCCACATGCTTCTTCACATGCAACACAGTACATTCACATGGCGTCACATGCTCCCTCATACTTTCACATGCTACACCATGTATATTTCACCCCATTCACATGTTTTCAGTTGTTTTTAGTGGTCTTGCCTAAAGTCCTTCACATGCCGAGAAGGACCCGCTTGTAGATAAGTTTGCCATGTAAGATAGGTTTGTTTTATCTAGAATGTTTGTCTTGTAATAACCTCCTAGTTCTATATAAAGGAGGCCTTGTAATAGTTGTAGGATCATCTTAGAGAACAGCTTAGAATTATCTTGTAATCTTTGTAAATCTCTTGTGATATATTACATATGAATTCTTTCTAAATTTCCCTCTTGTTCTTTCTTTCGAATGGATGGAAAGGCCAGTCCATGTATGAAAATAAAGTAAGTGTACTCTTTGAAAGTTAGCTTATTGTAGTACGAAAGTTTTCTGAGTTATGAACAGCTAACGTTGGTTATAGTACAAAAGTTTTCTGAGTTGTGTAGCTTAGCAAGCCGTCCCTGAATGGGTTGTTGAAGCCAGCCCCTTTTTGTGGGGAAACTTTCGTACCTATGATTTAGCTTGCTTTCATGGAGTCTCTTGCTTTGTTCCTTTATACTGTGGTATTAGAGCCAGCCCATCCTTTCGGAGGGAGGAACAATTTACTAAATATGTCAGAGTCATTTCCATCATCCTCTTCCTTAGCAAAAATGAACATGTCTCCTACTCTATATAAAACCCTGTCCAAACAATATGATTATCTATATGAAGTAGATATCCTACCCGATGAACAAAAAGTATCTTCCACTGCACTACCTCTTATAAACCCTTACTCAGCTTTCGCCAAAAAATCATTTGCACCCTGGACCCAAATTCGTTCCTTTGTCCAACACAGACCAAAAGGAGTCAAGGAATATGTTGCTTCCTCAAAACTTGACCAGCATCCTATTCTTACCACTCGAGAGGAACAATTTATCACTCTTCAAATCCCAGATGATTTTCCCAGGCAATGGAGAGAGCATGGGTTTACCCATATCCATTTTGGTGCTATCCGAATCGCTTTAAGATATCACGGAAGAAAAGGTCAACCTGTTGTAGCTCGACTTTCTCTTCTAGATACAAGATACTTGGAGTACCAACATGCAAATTTGGGTACTACAGAAGTTACCTTGAATGCTGGGACAGTTTTCATAACAATCTTTCCAAATTTCAACATGTCCCTTTATGATCCATACTTAACCGAAGCACTAAAAATCCAAGTCCAAATCCAAGGAGCCCCTCAAGCCAAAGATTCCATCCAAGCCACTCTTCATCACCAAATGGCATGGCGAGTCCAAAATCATGCCATGGATCTTTGCCTTCCACGAGGAGAAAATTCTTTACTCTTAAATATTGATGCTACCAAAGGAAACACCATGTGCACCCAAATACCCAGACAAATTTCAAGAGATGAACTTGTCAAAATTCTTCCTGATTCCTGGATCACAAATTATGAAAAGTTAAGAGAACCGGAGGAATCCCTACAATCTGGTGAACCAACTTTTACCAAAAGAAATGACAAAATCGTTTGCATAAGCTTTGACCATTCCCACCTCAAAAAACCCAATAAAACTATCTTTTCTTGCCAAATGATCCAACGCAATGATACAACAGATACATACCCTAAACCTGATAAGAGCTCTTTTGGAATATACAAAGCATCATGGAAGAACACGACTGGTGTCAAAGTTTTAACATAAATGGAAAAAATACTTGGTGGTTCAAATGCCCCTTTACGGGACACTGCCCTTGGGATCTTGATTGCGACTGTCAAGACTGTTTGGATGATCCAAATGGAGAATATGATGAACACCACCAGCGACATGGAAAAAGGTCGGCCTCAACAAAACCAAACCAAAATCCAAGAAAAATGGAAAAAGCACTGAAAAACAATTTCGAGCCAGATATGAAAATAAAGACCCTTCAATTAGATCATTAAGCCGTCCAGGTAAATATGAATTTCTTGTCAGTTACAAACCCCAGGAATGGCCAAAATTACCAGAAAATTCACTCCAAGTTGGGAGGATAGTGAAACCACAACCAAACCCAATTCACCACCAGTCCATACCTCACAACCTAAAAAGCCACATGAACCTAAAACTTCACCAATACCGAAAATCACAAATCCCCCACAACCACAGATATTCATGCTAAGTCCTTCAAGCTCCAGTCATACCCAAGACTTTCCTTCACTACAACCTTTTGAAAAGGAGGGTACAAGCCATGCTCCAAAAATTCCCAAGAAAAACGTAGTGCTACCTACTGGAGAAAAACCCCCAACAAGTGACATCGAGGCAACAATGAATTGGCAATCTGAAAACTCCGTCTGCCAAAACAAGGTACTGACCAACATTGGCAACACCATAAAGAATGTGGCCCATACACAAAACAAAATGATGAGCAAAGTGGAAAAAATTGAGAAAAAGATGGAGCAAACATCGTCTCGCCATGACGGACTAATCAGAGCATTGGAACTAAGGTTGGCAAATTTACAATACGAGATTTGTCCGCTAGGAACTTCACTTCTCCAATTCTTCCAACAACAACAAAAAGAGACAGTTTCCATCAAAGAACAGATTCAACTTTTGAGAAATGACCACTTTAAGCCACAAACAACCCCGGTTGTCCCTTCAAAACCAACTTTCTTCCCTATGTCTCCACAACCGTATTCCCCACCTAAATTAGACAACACCTTTTCTACTCTTCCATCTGCCTCACAAAATCCAATCTCTTTCACCCAACCATTCAAAGAAGAACAGGAGTTTGATATCGCAAAATTGGTTTGGGAAAGGAAAGATGCACTTGCAGCACAGAAACAAACCAAGAAAAGGCGAGACCAAGGAGAAAGTTCAAAAGAGTCCAACCCCAAAAATCTGATGATTTCTGACTAGAAGGCTCCAGACCTCTATGTCTCCCAGCCAAGACGCATATCAGAAGAAGATACTCCATGGTCAGAATCTCTGAATTCATCAGAAGATGAATCAATGGAAGATAGCTCTCAATTAAGCAATGAATCTACAACAAACTCTTTCGAAGATGACAATCCTCCAATATTTGTAAACCAACCAAGAGAGCCAGAAGTATCTGTAGTAGATGACGAACAAGAAGGCATGACAGATGAGCCAATCCCAGAAAGAAGATATGAGCCCATGGCGTCAAGCCAGTTGGAACTGGCTTCCATACTTTCACCTTGGACGATGTCAAGGTTTCAAAATGGCCTCAAAGGATCCAAGACTTCTATACTTGAATGGAGACCAAAAATTTGGCAGAACGAGAAAAGTATATCATCCTGTCAGAACTCACTTCACGGTTCTCAGGAATCCTCAGAGATTGGTGGAACTCACTTGGACTTCAAGACAAAAATACTTTTCTTACTTCCCACGATTTTGCCTTCAACATCCGGATCCTACATGAAGTTTTCTGCGGAGATACTGGCCAAAGACAGGAGAAAATGCGAAGACAACTCTTCGAGATGAAGTGTGAACTATATATGCAGAAATGATTAACTTGTCGCCTTGTTGATAATACATAAGTAGTGTGGGTAATTGTTGGTCCCTACTGATGTGTGGATGGCTCACCTCTGACTTGCTGAAATGACCCTTAACTTTTGGAGGTGGGAACTAAATTGTTTGCTTGAGGACAAGCAAATACTTAAGTTTGGGGGAGTTGATAAGTGGGGATTTGGACTACTTATTAGCGCCTTTTAGCTTTTGTTTAGTCTAAAAGCATTGAATTGTGCTCCCAATTAAAGAAATTGTGCAAAATTGCAGGAATGCTGGAAATTGTGCTATCGAGATGAAATCCAACTAAAAAAGGAGCAGTCTAAACACAAGGCAATAAGGGGCATAGAAGCACAAAATGTGCAGTCCTCAGAAGGAATTCTGCAAACAATTGTGCGAATTGCAGACTGCACATGAATTGTGCGGCCGTAAAAGCTGGGCTAGTATTCAAGATTTGAGTATGCAATTTTGCAAGTCCAGAACCTCAGTAAATTGCGTACCGCACAATATTTGTGTGGTCGCAGAAGATAGCATTTCAGCCGCAACCCTAACATTGCGGAACGCAGAAGATTGTTTTGTAGCCAAAATTCTAAATCTGTGGACCATAGAAAAGCTGCTTCGCGGCTGCAGTCTAGATTGTGCCGCCGCAGAAATCCTGTTCCTGTCAGATGAAGAAATCTGAGGACTGCACATGGAATTGTGCAACCGTAGAATCTTTCGAGGGGTATTTTTGTCTGAGATTTTCAACCTTATATAAATAGACGTGTATCACAAAATTAGGTCAAGTTTGAGCCTCTGCAATTTCTATAGCCGTTTTTCTTTTGGAAGTTTACCTTGCTTTGGTATATTTTACAATAGATTTAGCCATTTTAATCTTTCATTATGAGTTTAATTAGTCTTTCTTCTTCATTTTCTTCATACCCAAGTATGAGTAGCTAGATTTTTACTAGGGTTGTGACCCAACCCTAATGTGTGAACCATATGGGTATTTCGATTAGTGCTTGTTTATGATTGAGTGTTTATTATTTAGCTTAGTTCATGCTTTAATTTGAGGAATTAATGGTTGCAAACATTAGTTCATGCCTATTTGACTTAGTCTCTTCTTGAGAAAGAGAACCTAGTCTAGGATAACTTGGCTAACAAGGAATTTTGGATCAATTGTGAGATTGATTTGCCCAATTAAAGGGTTCAACCTAGAGATAGTAATAATCTGACTTGAGCTTTTATCAACTATTTTGTGTGATACCCATTTGGTCTTGAGAAAGGCAAATTAGGCAAAACCATTCTCTGACCGAGAGGTATTGAATGGGTAATTTAGAGTTGACAGCTATAATATACCCCAGTCAACAGAACAAGCATTAAAGTCTTTTATCCCATTAGGCAAACACCTAGGTAATTGTCACAACCCTGGGCTTTTTATCAATTTGGGAAAATCAATAGTTATCTCTGGTCTTCTTTCTTTAATTTTCAATCAATAGAGTAAACTTAGAAATAGAAAACCAATCTTTTTGTGAAAGTGCTATCTCGATAATGCAATCACGCACATTGAAATATATACCCCTAACTCCATCTTAGCTCCCTGTGGATTCGATCCTGACTCTTCGTTGGGTTTCTATAATTGCAAACGATCATTTTATACCTCTTTTGAGGTGTGCATTTGGACGCGATCAAGGTACTAGGAGAGGATAAGGAGTTTAAAGCGGGAGGGGGGCAGTGAATAGGACCAAGCTCGTGAAGACGAGCTCGATGTGGAGGATCACCACGAAGCCAAGATGGAAGAAAATGTTCATTAGGAGGTAGGAGCCGAAATTGAGGAAGATGAAATAATAGAGGAGGAGTAGTTTGGACGCGAACACCACCAAAATCACACATCGGTCTGATTGCGTGATTATGTTACTAATGTTATACATAAATGAAGTCCATCTTGTCCTCCATCCACTTCACATCATCACTTAGGTACGCCTTATCCTATAACACAATATGTGAATTGCGATAAATTTTTTGTACAACAAAGGGCTTTTCTTGGAGCAATCACTGCAGCACATGAACCAACTCATTTCTCTAAGGCCGTGAAAGACGACAAGTGGAGAGAAGCAATGAGATTAGATATATAGGCGCTGGAGAATGACGAAACAGGTTAATAAAGGATCTGCCTCCTAACAAAAAGGCTTTCGGTTGCAGGTGAATTTACAAGATAAAGTACAACTCTGATGGAATAATTGAGCAACACAAGGCCCAACTAGTTATTCTCGGGAATCATCAAGTAGAGGGGATCGACTGTAATGGAATGTTTGCCCCAGTAGCAAAGATAGTGACTGTCTGTACATTTTTGGTTGTAGCAGCGGCAAAGAATTAGGAGTTACATTAAATTGATATATGTAATGCCTTCCTATATGGGGATCTACAAGAGGAGGTATACATGAAATTGCCTCTTGGGTTTCGTAAAGTAAGCGCAGATGTGTTGGTTTACTAAGTTATCGGCTGCCTTGGTGGACTATGGGTTCAAGCATTCATGCTCTGATTACTCTCGTTTTACTCTAAAAAAGGGTGAAGTTCGAGTAAATGTCCTTGTGTATGTTATTGATCTTATTATCTCTGCAATGAGCCCGAGGCTATCCGCGAGTTCAAAGCCTATCTTGGCAAATGCTTTCACATGAAGGATTTGGGTAGATTGAATTATTTTCTAGGAGTGAAAGTCTCCAAAAATTCAGAAGGCATCTTTTGAGCCAACGAAAATATGCCTTAGATATTATCTCAGAGGTTGGATTATTAGGTGTTAAGCATGTGCGAATGCCGTTGGTACAGAATCATCGGCTGGCATTGGCGGGTGGACGAGCGCTTGATGACCCTGAGTGTTATCGTCATTTGATAGGGCAACTTATTTATATGTGCTTCGCTCAACCGAAACTGTCCTACAATATTCATATTTTATGTCAGTTCATGCAATAACCAAAAGAGGAGCATTGAGATGCAGCAATACGGGTTATTCGGTACTTGAAAGGGAATCCAAGACAAGGTATTTTGTTGAAAAGCAAATGTGAACTACGTCTCTATAGATGGTGTGACTCCGATTAGGCTAGTTGTCCCTTGACTCGAAGCTTGCTCACATGTTGGTTTATCTTGCCGGGTGACTCACCCATATCTTGGAAGAGTAAGAAGCAACATACCATCTCTCAATTATCTGTAGAGACTACACATCATTCTGTGGCAATGACAATCTGTAAGGTTAAATGATTAAAGAAAATTTTGTCTAGTTTGAAAGTGACTTACTTTCCCCTATTCATCTTTATCGTGACAACTAGCAGCATTGCACTTAACAAAGAATCCAGTCTTTCATGAAATAACCAAATACAGTTAAGTAGATTGTCATTTTATTCATGATGAGATTGACAGTGGAAACATTCGTACTAGCTTTGTGCCTTCACATGAGTAATTGGCAGATATATTTACGAAGGCATTAGGAAAATCTTAGTATGTTACTCTCTTGTGCAAGTTGGGCATTTGTAATCCGCATGTGCCAACTTGAGAGGGGGGGGGGGCATTAAAGTGCGTGTGTGTGCGTGTGCATGGGTATATATGAAATAATAAATATATTGTATGTTTAGGACTAGGAGAATTTTCCTTTTCCATATTTGTTAGCACTAGTTTTCCTATTCTATATTTGGTAGGATTAAGGTTTACTACTTGATTTGTATATACATTCTTGTTAATCAATTGAAAAAGGCAAGCCTTTCTCTTCCACACTTGGCCATTATGTGCCGGCGTGTTTGGCAAAAAATACAGTAATTCAGTGGCAGAAACACATAGAAACAAGGGCGCCATTGACACTGTTATGCAGAAAAAAATTCACTAAGCATATATCTAACTACTCTAAAACAATATGTATGTATATAAATGTGTATATAAATAGGCTAATACTATTTGAAAATCACGTAAAGTAAGACAGGGAAGTAAGGACTTGTAACCTACATAACCCTAGACCAAAACTTAGTACAAGTTGAGTCTTGATAATAGACCAAAACATCGCTTCCGTAATATTATATGTATATGCTAGTGAGTTGGGTCAGAGACGGAGCCTATAGCGTGGCGTTCGGCCGAACTCAGTCACTTTTACTTAAACATTGTATTTATATTGAGAAATTTGTTAAATATATATAAATATTGAATTGCAAATCCAGTAAGTAAGACGAGCTATGAGTTTTGTGACAAATTTGGAATCGATAAACTTTAAATTCTGACTTCACCTTTGAGTATTGGGAGAGGGGGATGTGTTGTGAACATAGTTAATATTTGGGAGGGCATGGATGGAAACTTAGAAACTTATTTGTGGGACCGGGTTAGGACTGAGAGGTATGAGGAATTAATAAATAGCAGTACCTTAGGCCAAAAATAGGCAGCCGATTATTGTTGAGTAAAATGTCTGAGTCCTCTGATCCCCAATTCTAAGTCTAGCTTCTCATCCCCTTATTGGGATCTCTCCTATCTTACTTAGCTTCTGTATTTTGTATTTCCGTTAATGTTGTTCTACTTTTTAAGTTGTAATCGTTACTTACTAGTCCATCCATTTCAATTTAGATGAGTTAGTTTGACTTGACACAAAGTTTAAGAAAGAAAAGAAGGCTTTTAAAATATGTGGTCATAACTGCTTAAGGGGTAAAAGCTTTGTGGGACCATGATACTTGTGTGGTTATAAAAGCTTCTCATTAAATGTAAAGTAAATATATTAAAAAGTTTAAAGTTAAATTATTTCTAAATATAAAAATATATCATTTTTTTTTTAAGAACTAGTAAGAAAAGTGTGTCATTTAAATTAAAACGGAGCAAGTACCATTTAATTTATATTTTGAAGTTGTTACATTGGTGCTTTCATCCGGAGGTAGTAAAACTCAAGGCTCTCGTTGATGAATCTGCCAAGGAGGTTAAGGATTCATTTTCCAAGGATATAGCTGAGATGCGATGTATGTTACAGGAGTTGGTGGGGAAAATGGCTCGGACCGCTCCTCAATCTCTCCCTTGTGCGTCCATGGAAGCTGCATCGATAAAAATACCCAGATTCAACGGTGATGGCCCTGCTGCATGTGTATTTCAGGTAGAGCGGCATTTCACTCGTTATAATGTTTTCCCAGATCATAAATTGTCATTGTCTTACTTGTATATGGATGGCGAGGCTTTGGATTGGTGTTGTTGGTTAGTTCGAAACAAACAGCTTGAGAATTGGGAGCATTTCGTGGAAAAGTTGTTTATTCATTACCGAGCTCGGAGTCGGGAAGCACCTGACAGGCGTTTAGCCTTTCTTCGAAAGCTTACCACAGTGGAGGCTTATCGGGCACGGGCTACTGCTATTCCGTCATGGAGCAATATGGCCAACTTGCCCTTGCCTTAATACTGGAATGCGCACTCAGAGAACACCAACCTGAACATTACCCACAAGGTGTTTGCGGAAAAGCCAAATAGGGAAAATAAAATTGTTGTCGATACTGAAACGAAGCTATCAACACCTGAGGAGATCTGCAATTCAGTTTTGGATTAAGACAAAGAAGAAGTCGAACCCCTTTTGCCACAATACTTGGTTGAACCATATGAATGCAACAGCAACAATGGGGTGTGCAAGGTGTCCGATGAATTGTCTTATTGGTCTAAAGATGTTATTCCCGAGCCAAATATTATGCAGGAACCACACAAGGAGCTTACGCCGACAACAGAGACTACTGAGACCCATTTACCTAATGATTCGACGTATCATGTTGCTCCGACTGATGCGGCAAATGATAGTGCTAGTGTCGTTGAAAATAAAGGCAAGGATAATAAAGAGATAATTATTACTATAATCGTAGAGAAGGCTCCATTATGGGTTCTCCATTCTCTATTTCCAGTAACCTCGTCATGATTGATGATCGATATGGACTTGGGCTAGCCCAAAACTTGGAGGTTATGTTTTTTGTACTTTTAGCTTGTACTTATGACCAACTTCTAAACATAGGTATATTTAGTCACTTAAGTGACCTTGATCATGCTAATCTTGTCTTGCCTTTGCATTCATTTTCACCTGATCATTTCAGATAGACTTTCCCTTTGATCCTGGATCGAATTTTCTTACCACATTACCTTAGAGCTTCAAGAAATTGGATAGTGAGTCTTGGTCTTGCTCTTAGTAGAGATCTGGAGTCGAAGAGTGAATCTTGTGGTAATACCACTCTTGTTCTTGGTATCTATAGGCTTCCTTTTGTCTTTATTGAAGGAGAAGGTACAGTAACGGGGATATAGAGAACTCCACAACTACTGTGGTTCAGGGGTTTTCTAATTGTTCTCGAAGAGCAGGGCACGCTTTGATTGAAAATGAAGCGAGTGACTTATTCTGGGATAGTAGTGACATATTCATTTTGGCTGGAATCCGATTGCATAAGAATATATTCCCTCCTTTAGTTCCCGGTGAGTTTATCTACAGGAGAGAGAGAAATAATATGGAGGAAGGTTCTAGCAACATTCAGCCTTGGCCTCCACGACTCCAGAAACCACCTTTCTCCGCCTTCATATTGGATTTCCTAAACAAAGTCGTGCACTCTGTTGAACTGCGGACAAGTCTGGAGTGCTGTGCTATGGATTCAGAGATTGACAAATTGAACAATGCTGTTACGGGCCAAATGTTTCCAACAACTGAAGATAATTTGAACATGATAATTATCCAGCATGATCGTGGGGGGATCGTGAATGGACTAACAACTGGTGGTGCTCTAATGTGACTTTCTTGCCGCATTAGCAACTAGATTTAAGCATCACCCAAACGCTTTTGACTTGTATCATCGGATACATGTTCATGAGGGGCATTCTCTCAAGTGTGAGCTTCATGCGGCATTGCAGAAACTCAATTCACCACAAGAATACCGATTCATTAGCTCTGCTCAGGCTCAAGGAGTTAGTTTTATTGACTTTGGCAGGGGAAACACCTTTGCCATTGATGAGTATGCATTAGATACTGGTGAAGCTTTAAAGTTGCATCGATCGAGTAATCGCTTTGTTTTACATGATAAAGCTGAAAGCTGTGAGGGCATAGTGGCAGTTTGTTTTTCTTTCAGTGACCCGGACATTGCGACCTGGCAGCAAGTTTTTGATCCAGGTGGAGTTCACCAAGAAACCAAATGCTCTCTTTCGGGACAGTGATGAACATAAAGCTACACAGCTGCAATGTAATGCAATTGGCAGTGCCCAGCAAGCTCTTCCTTCTGGATATTCTGCGGATGATCAAGCTTCAATATGGCATTGTGATGAGTTCCCTACTTTGCTTTCACGTACAACTAAAGTGACGTGCCTAAGTGGTGTGGCTGCTGGGATGACTTTTTCTCTATTGGATGTTCCACTTTCTCATGGTTGGATAGTTGTGGATCATGATAGTGCCCCTGCATTTGACTCAATATCTGATACTACACTGATGGCCACGAAAGATTACATATGGGAATCCTTTTCAATGGTGCAAGCCAACACAAATGCTCATGTTCTCTCATTAGAATTAATTTCCTATCTTGAAACTTGCGTACAAGGTTCTTATTGAGGCCGGAGTATTGTTATGAATGTAGTCGATTATTGCTGAGTAAAATGTCCGAGTCTTCTCATCCCCAATTCCAAGTCTAGCTTCTCATCCCCTTCTTTGGATCTCTCCTATCTTACTTAGCTTCTTTATTTTGTATTTCCGTTAATGTTATTCTACTTCTTTAAGTTGCAATCGTTAGTTACTACCATTTAATATAATCTATATTTTGGAGTTGTTACAGGATAGGTTTCATTTGACTCACCTTTTAGTTTTTGAGAATCTTTGGTCTTACAATTCTGACTTAGGACACTGATTTTACTGACAATTGATTCATGCGAGAGAGAGATGAAATTTTGATAAATTACATTCTTTTAGAAAAAATCTTAAAGTTGTCAAGTAGATAATCTCATGTCAATGTATGTTATTCATCAGTACTATTGCAGTAATTACTCTTCTGTTCTATTTTATATGACATTATATTCTTATAAAAAAAATGGTGTCTTTATTTGAAAATAATTTATCTTTAAATTTTTATTTTTCCTTTAATGGTATGCTTTATAACCACCAAATTTTGACATTCTTTCTTTAATCTCTGTGCCAACTAACTTACCATAAATTAGAACAGACAGTAAAAAATAATTGTTGAACTACAACCCACACATTTTTCAGTGAGACCGATAATAGTAATTATGAATACTGGTGAAATAATTAATCAAACGAAACATACCATAAAATAAAATTCTTCTGGTACGAACTCTCAGAAAGAGATATTCCTTTGATGGTTTAAACGTATAATCACGATATGTTCCGATCAAATTGAGGCATTTTTCGACTTTATAAATTGATGATTCATTTATTTATAGTTGTAAGAGAAAATTATGACAATCAAATGAGCTAATTAGATCAAGCTGGTTGAATAAGAGTACAATTTTGACCCAACTCATCAAAATTTGTTTGGATTAAATTTCATTCTTCATGTTTATTCTTTAGCTGGAGAATTAAGTTTCTATATTAACCCAAATTGAGGCTTAATATTCAAACCGTGCCTACACTTTTCCCGTTTAGCCAAAAATGTTGATATTGGCCACTTTGGGTTCGGTCAATTTTGTCATGACTCATATGTCACTTACCTACCTCGTCATAGTTGGATGATTTACACAATTATTGGCTAGTTTTGACACCCTAAGAAAAAGAAACTGTTAAAAAAAAAAGGGTTTTCAGCATAAACACGAATAGTGTGTAAAATAAATATTTACGTTATCAGTGAAGTTTTACTAAAAATATGGTCATATAGCTGATTCCTAATCGCAATTATTCAAGATGTAAAGACTTATTTTGTCTTTTGTTTCACTATTGATAATATTAGCTGCTAGGTACTCTACCTATATTGGAATATTAGCTAAAAAAAATCGCGATTATTCATATAGCTGATATCTAATTGCAGAGCCACCTTAAATCAAGGTAAAAATATGTTCATTTTTTATTTGACACTTTTTAATAAAAATTTTGGCTCCGTTACTACGGAGGCCAACTAGTTTGATATTGAAATGTAATTGTCATTATTGTATTTGTTTAACCTTAAAATGAATAACAATTAAGTTTATACGCGGTTTTAAAGATATGTAGATCGATTCAACGCAAATAATCAAGAATGTTAGATAAATGAGTTAAAGATATGATGATTAATCAAAACAGTCGTAACGTTATGGCCTAGCTTGAACTGGGATTGGGCAATAGTTTCTGCCCCGGTTGGGTCTAGGATTTGAAGCCAATCAAGAACAAAGAACAAAAGTAAAGTAAAGACTTTTCAGTAGCTAGAAAGCAGAGAAATAATTTTGTATTGTCTTGGTACGCGTGTTACCATATATAACAAAAGCTTCCCCTTTATATAGTAGGAGAGTTTCACCCCTAATAAATGTCTAGAAAAGGTAAAAATCTTCTTTTCTCATTAGTTATTGATCTGTTACCGACATCGGGCGAGATTCACGCCGTCTGTTCGGATCAGACCAGGATGAATGGGATTGGTCTGACCTCTCGCTCGGATGTAAGACTCCCGCCGCTGGTCCAAAGTGTTTCCGGCAAAGCTAGGAATGCGCGTCAAACCTTTTGGCCTCGTGTTAACCACATAAACGAGACGATTCATTCTATTCCCTCGGTTATGCTTGACTAAGACCTAGAGGATATCCCAAAGTGGCATTCGGGCTCATCCCTCCCTTCACGGTTGCAGTCCTCTTAGCCATGATATCCGGTTGGAAGCGGATATCACGACCCTCTGTTAGTCGTGTGCAACCGTTCCTGCGCTTCGAAGTCTCAGAACCCGTCCCAGCCCTGTGGTACGTCATTTTATCAAGATCGATAGTGAGCATTTTATTCGGACCTTGGTGCAAGAAGTTCTCAACTTGATTTCTAACCCCGTGTAATCGCTCGTTTCTCAGAGAGTAGGTTTGCCAAAATGATGTGAAATGATACGTTAGCTCTGGTTCCTTCCTTCGCACGTTATAAACGAGATGAAGGATGAGTCGAAACGCCCCACCAATCGCATCGTTCTGACTTCAGACACGTTTTGATCATCGATTGGTTGCCTTTGGATGTGAAGCGTCGCGTATTATTTACATTCCCCTCTATAAAAGCTTCGCTCCCTTTCACTTCTTTTACTTTCTGATCCTAGCCCTTACCTTCGAACTTTGCAAAGGCTTTCAACTCTCTCAAATCTTCATACCTTGCTTCTGGAATCCTCACATCTTCATCTTCAACCTCCAAACCTTCATATATTTTCTTAGATTTTTGTCTCAGAACTTCATATTTTCACTTCCACCCTTTAAATATTCATACGTCTTCTTCAAATCTTCATACATTTCTCAGATCGACGATGGCCAAAACTTTCAAGTCTGTACCACAGCAAATGGTCCCTTCATCTTCCCACCTAGCTGCGGGTGCCGAAGTGGTTGCCCCCCAAGTGGCTCCAGAGCCCCCAATGAAATGTTTTATACCCAGGAGTTGTTCGATCGGGGACAACTTCAAGGTCAAGAAGGCCTCTAGCCAACAAAACCGAGGTGAGGGAGCATCAAGATACATATGCTCTGTCACCGAAGAAACTTTACTTGTAGTCCGAGCGGACTGTAAGTGGTAGTGTAAAGACCTGATTGTCCCGGGGCCTGACGACGATATAACCACTTACGTGAAGGGTATCAGAGTGTTTACACTTACCCCTTTATTCTCACCCCCCTGGATCCCGTAGTTCTTTCTTTCTGCAAGAGATACGAGGTGTGTCTCAGGTAATTCCTTGAATTTATACGCGGTTTTAAAGATATGTGGATTGATTCAACACAAATAATCAAGAGCACTAGATAAATGAGTTAAAGACACGATGAATAATCAAACTAGTCGTAACGTTATGGCCTAGCTTGAACTTGGATTGGGCAATAGTTTCTGCCCTCGTCTGGGTCTTGGGTCAAGAACAAAGAACAAAAGTAAAGTAAAGACTTTTCAGTAGCTAGTAAAGCTTCCCCTTTATATAGTAGGCGAGTTTCACCTCTAGTACAAGTTTAAAAAAGGTAAAAATCTTCTTTTCTCAATTACTAATCCGTTACCGACATCGGGCGAGATTCGCACCGTGATATCCGGGTTGGACTCTGATATCACCACCCTCTGTTAATCATGTGCAACCATTCCTGCACTTCTCGAAGTCTCAGAATCTGTCCCGGCCCCGGGGTATGTCATTTTATCAAGTCCGATGATGAGCATTTTATTCAGGCCTTGGTGTAAGAAGCTCTCAGCTTTGATTCCGACCCCGTGTAATAGTATCCTTGCTTAGCTTGTCCCACCGTGAAATCGAGGTGGACGTTGGCCCGATTTGACCCGTGTACATATAGTCCCCTCGTTTCATCGAGAGTAGGTTTGCCGAAATGATGGAAAATGATAGATGAGCCACAGTTCCTTCCTTCGCACGTTATAACCGAGATGACGGATGAGTCGAAACGTCCCATCAATCGCGTCGTTCTGACTTCGAACACGTGTCGGTCATCGACTGGTTCCCTTCGGATGTGAAGTGTCGCGTATTAGTTACTTTCCCATCTATAAAAGCTTTGCTCCCCTTCATTTCTTTTACTTTTTGATCTTTTCCCTTTCCTTCAAACTTTGCAAAGGCTTTCAACTCTCTTAAATCTTCATACCTCGCTTCTTGAATCCTCACATCATCTTCAACCTCCATACCTTCATATATTTTCTTGGATTTTTGACCCAAAACTTCATATTTTCACTTCCAACCTTTAAATCTTCATACGTCTTCTTCAAATATTCATATATTTTCTTCAAATCTTCATACATTTCCCAGATCTACTATGGCCAAAACTTCCAAGTTCGTACCACAGCAAACGGTCCCTTCATCTTCCCACCCGGCCGCGGGTGTCGAAGTGGTTGACCCCGAAGTGGCCATAGCACCCAGTGAAAAGTTTTATACCTGGGGGATGTTCAACTAGGGACGACTTCAAGGTCGAGAAGGCCTCTAGCCAACAAGACCGGGGTGAGGGAGCATCGAGATATATATGATCTTTCACCGAAGAAACATTACCCGTAGACCGAGCGGACTGTAAGTGGGAGGGTAAAGATGTGGTTGTCCCGGGGCCTGACGACTATATAACCACTCACGTGAAGGGGTATCTGTGTGTTTACACTTACCCCTTTATGCTCGCCCCCGTGGATCCCGTAGTTCTTTCTTTTTGTATGAGATACGAGGTGTGTCTCGGGAAAATCCACCCATCTTTCTAGAGGATCGTGATCCTCTTGCATTACTTTGCAAAAAACATTGAGTCTCGTCGGTTCACCCTCGACCATCTACTCCTTTTATACAGCCCCTGAATCTTCCTAGGGGGACTGATCAAGCTCACCAGCCAAGCAAGCAAGGCTCCTTTCTCGAACATTGACGAGGACCCAGATCGAGATTGGCAGGGGCGGTTCGTTCGGGTGAAGACCAAAGACCTAACTCCCCCTGAGTTTCTACCGTTCCCCGAGAGTGGAACGCATCCCACAAGTATTGTCTCTCTTGGGTATTCCTCCCCTTCTTTTTCCCTTTTTTCTCATCGCTTGCGCTTGTGGTCGCGCAGCTGTTGCCCTAGTTCCAGATGCAATCCCTCGATTCAAGGAGTGGATAGAGGGAATTGGTAAGTAGATTCCTTGTTCTGAGCGCGCATGGCACAAGCTCTCAAAAGGCAGATGGGAGGCCCATTCTCAAGGTGAGGTTCCTTCTCGAAATTGTTATCATCTCACTTTTAACTTACATGGTGTTAACTACTATCTCTTTTTTTTAGGGCTGCCTAAGACCACTAAACTCAAGCTGCTTGATGAGGACGAAGACTCGTCTTTGCCTACTGAGCCCTCCATTTCGAGACACCTCGGGGCTTCCAAAAGGGAGGAGAAGAAGAAAAAAAGAAAATCCTCGGGTTCCCAGGATCCCGAGGTGAAGATAAAAAAGAGGGCCGCCACCCGGGCTCGCAAGCCCAAGAAGAATACCAAGTCAAGGGTACCGGACCCTAACTTCTTTTATCGGCTCAGAGATGAGTCCAAAGAAGATGATACCTTTGTCGCCCACGGATCGACCCTGCAGTGGAGCAGGCGACGACGGGGGAGAGGGGCCATAAGGCCGACCTCCTTTCGGTTTGAGAGGCTGAAGTGGAGATGGAGGATGTGACCTCTCAAGAAACTGTTCCTGTCCTGCAGGAGGCAACTGGTGTGATCGATATCGTCGAGATGCCCTCTTATATTGAGTCCATGCTAGAAGAGGCCCAAGCGGGCGAAGAAAAATCCAGTGAAGGAGCACAAGGTGAAGAAGACCCTCTCCACTCCTTCTTCGATAGCATGGATATGTCCACGTTCAAAGATTTCTCCAGGATGGGTCACCTGGAGGTTCCCGAAGAAAGACGTGCCCTCAGGAGCTGGCGGGCCGAGTTCGAGCCCGAGATTAGTGAAGCAATTGCCTGCACCGAGTGTGGACTCCAAGCGCAAGAGGACGGTTGTTCTCATAGTTTCAGAAGATGCCCTGGTCCTGTCTGCTCCGATAGGCGTAGCCAGCTACCTCCGATACCTGGTGAACGAGGAGGACCAGACAAATATGAATGAGGTGGGCACGTCAAGTCTCTTCAACAAGGCACAGCAGGTGCTGAACCGGGTAAGCTCTAACACTTTGAAACTCCCCTTGTGAATCATTTAAGTTTTCCTTTGATGTATTTAACTTAGTTCCATTGCTTTACAAGCTTCAGTGCTTCACCACGAGAGCTTCCTCTGTTACCGCTTGAAAACCAGCCAGCTCAAGTTCGAGCTCAAGGAGCAGGTGCGCAAGACGGACATGCATAGGCTTCTGAGCGAGCAATAGAACGAGGCCCTTAAGGACCTCCCGATTCTCCAGGCCGAGCTGGAAAAAAATCAGAAGAAAGCCTTAACCGTGAAATGAGATCATGCCAACCTGGTTGAAAAGGTAAAGATCTTTGAAGATAAGAACGAGCAGCTAATCATGATGACTAACAACATGACTTCGTAGGTTCAACAAAAGATGGATATGATCGGCCAGCTACGGGTCGAGATGGACGAGGTCAAGGCCGAGACTGATGTGTGGAAGGGCAGGATGGACCGACTGGCCTTGGAGAAGAAAGCTGCGAAGGCAGAGCTGGCATCGGTGGAGAACCAACTCCGGGTGGTGAAAGACAAAGCTGACAAATGGTCTCAGCTAAATGACAGTCTTCGAGCACAGCTGAGCTCGGATGTCGGAGAGTGGGATGCCCTCAGTAGAAAACACAAAGCACTGAAGTCCAAGTTGGACATAACCTCCATTGATGCTGAAGAAATGGTAGCCCGCTACAAGGCCGATATGGAGGCAACTGAGATCCGCTTAAAGACAAAGGCTGAATATATGAAGTGGCTGTCCCGAAGAGAGACCCTCGAGGAGATACACACCCGAGGCTTAGACTTATCGGTCAAGATCGAGGAAGCAAAGAAACTCGAAGCCGAAGTGAAGGAGCTTTACGAGCCTAAAGGTGCCGAGGGCTCCGAGGGTTCCGAGGGAACCGAAGGCTCTATTGGTTCTAGTGATGAGTCGAGCCTCGGTGAAGACCAGACGTAGATGCCTTAGTACTTTTTTAATTTTTACTCATGTATTTTTTTTGTTTATTTTGAGGCCACTTTTGTTTGCCCTTTGTAAATATATTCCGGAATATATATGAAATTTTCCGTTCCTGGAAATTTTATGTCTTTATTCTTCCAGCATCTTTTCATAATTTTTATTCATGTAACGTTTCTAATGCCTTAGCATAGAATCAAATGTAGTTATAGTGCGTTTGTTTTTCAGAGGTTAGAACGGAGCCCGACGTCGATAAAACTTTGTTTCCTTGAAGTTTTGAGACCTCGGTATGACCAGAAGCTTTAAAGATGCTCAAGTGATTTCAGACGATACTTTTCCCTACTTAAACCTTTTTGTAGGTTTCGAGTTTTTGTAAAGGCCTTATTTTTTTATTACGAGATTCAAAAGTCTCCGAGCCGTTTTTAGGGTGGCCGTAAACTTTTATACTTAGGCTCCGCCTAATAGGTTTGGTGTCTCTAGGATTCGGTAGCCCGGGTTGTCCGAACTTTCTTCGGGTGGCAGTCCCCGATTAGCGATAGCCCTTGGGCTCGATAGTCCCCGAGTAGGGCTAGCCCATGGGCTCTTAGGATCCGGAATTTAAGAGGCAAGTAAAGGTGAAATAGCAAGGCGGAACTTCCTTTCATTTCAGTGTGTAAAGTACATTATCGAAAGTGCGTAAAAGCTTGTATCATGGATAAAGTGGACTATGTGGGCACGGTTCATACGACCGTTTGGCCCTTACAATGAATCCTAACCACCAAGCCTTACCTTCTTACATACAAGGTTTTTCTTTTTTCCTTGCTATGTTTTTCCTTGCTAAAAACCTTAATCCAAGGGTAATGGCCCACAGTATTCGAGTTCAAGCTTGAGAGGGCTCGGATACTGTTGATGTGAAGTGAATGCCCATTGATACCAGTTTGAGACCGGCCTTCGAATCTAAGTTAGCACGTTTTACTATTGCCTCGTTAAAAACCTTACCGAAAACCCATTTTGGGACAAAAAGGGTTCAAGGGAAAAAGAGCGCAACGCGTGCTTTCAGACCTAACATCAATATCCATTCTTGGTCGTTTAACTACAAATGTTAGTCTGATTCATAACATTATTAAAGAATAATTGAGTCCGTACATTAGCAGTAGTACCGCTTTAAGTGCGTCACGTTCCAGTTGTTCGGTAGTTGCACATTATTTCCTGCTTCGAGTTTGTACGAACCTTTGCCGGTAATTCCGACGACTGGATATGGTCCTTCCCAAATTGGTCCCAGATTCCCCTCTTTCGGATTTTTGTGTAATGTTACTTTTCTCAACACCAAGTCACCGATCTTAAAGTGTCGGAGGTTGGTTCTTCAGTTGTAGTATCTTCTATTCGTTGTTTCTGGAAGCCCAATCGGACTAGGGAAGCCTCCCGCCTTTCATCCAATAATTCTAGACTCGTGATCATGGCCTTACTGTTTGACCCTTCTGTAGCATATTGGAACCTGAGGCTCGGTTCTCACACTTCGAGTGGTATTAAGTCTTTGGCCCCATAGACCAATGAAAACAGGGTGGCCCGGATACTAGACTTCGAGGTCGTACAGTATGCCCACAGGACTCCGGGCAGGATTTCCTTCCATTTCCCTTTGGCATCAGTCAACCTCTTTTTCAGGTTTTGAAGTATGGTCTTGTTTGTTGATTTTTCCTATCCGTTCCCACTAGGGTGGTAAGGCGTTGATAGTATCTTCTTAATCTTTGTTCGAAGAATTGATTTACCTTGTTGCCGACGAATTATTTCCCATTATTGCAAAGATCTCGGCCGGTATCCCGAATCGATATATTATGTGGTCCCAAATGAAGTCAATGACTTCTTTTTTCCGGACTTTCTCGAATGCTTGAGCTTCAACCCATATGGAAAAATAATCGGTCATGAATAGCATGAATTGAGCCTTACCGGGTGCCCACGGCAGGGGACCGATGATGTCCATTCCCCATTTCATAAACGGCCATGAGGAAAAGATTGATGGATTATTTGAGAATGTCTCTAGCAGTCGTCGCATTTTCGTACGAAGTCCTTCGCATCCTTCTCCATTTCGGTCTAGTAATAGCCGGCCCTGATTAATTTTCGGACCAAAGATTCTGCTTTCGAGTGCTTCTCGCAAGTGCCTTCGCGAACTTCTCTCAAGGCGTATTTGGTATCTCCCAGCCTAAGCATCTGGCCAGTGGACCGTCGAACGTTCTCCTGAATAATGCCCCTTCGACCAAGCTAAATATGGCATCCTTGGTACACAGAGCTCTCGATTCCATAGGATCCGAGGGCAATTTTCCAATCTTCAAGTAATCTATGTACTTATTCCTTCAATCCCAAGTTAAACTCGTTGAGTTTACTTCGGCGTGGCCTTCTTCTATCACCGGTTTCATGAGTTGTACAACTGTTCTTGAGCTGAACTCATCGACATCAACCGACGACCCCAAGTTAGTCAGAGCATCGGTCTCACTGTTCTTATCTCGGGGCACGTGTTGCAGGGTCCATTCCCTGAATTGATAAAGTGTTGCCTGTAATTTGTCTAGGTACCTTTACATCTGTTCCTCTTTCACTTCGAGTGTTCCATTGACTTTATTTACCACGAGGAGGGAGTTACACTTAGCTTCGATCACCTCGGCCCTAATGCTTTTAGCCAGTTCGAGACCTGCGATTATGACCTCATACTCGGCCTCATTGTTAATCAATTTCACAGTTCTAATAGGCTGCCTAACTACATTCCTTGTAGGTGGTTTCGCCGAGCTCGGACCCCTTTGCGTTTGAGGCGCCGTCCTTAAAAAGGCTCCAAATTCCCGAGGTAGTCCCCGAGGTCAACAATATAATTCTCTTTCGACTTTGGGTATTAAGGCCAGCGTAAAGTAGGCCACGAAGTCCGCCAAATTTGAGATTTTATGGTAGTTCGAGGTCAATACTCGATATCGTACCCACTAATTTTGACGGCCCATTTGACCAACCTTCCTGAGAGCTCGGGTTTGTGCATGATTTTCCTCAGTGGTAAGAGGTTAAGACACATATGGGTGGTACTGAAAGTATGGTTTTATCTTTTTGGAGGCGCTTAGCAAAGCGAGCGCCAATTTTTCCAGGTGAGGATACCTTGTTTCGGCCTCGCCTATAGTTCTAGACATAGTAAATAGGAATTTGCGTACCTTCCTCTTCTCGAACAAATACTCTACTTACCGCCACCTCAGAAACCGCCAAGTAAAGGTACAGTTGTTCGTCCGCCTTCGGAGCGTGCAACAGAGACGGACTTGATAGGTACCGTTTGAGCTCTCCCAAAGCCTGTTGGCATTTCAGGGTCCAGGAAAAACTTCTTCTTCAACAGTGAGAAGAACCGATGGCTTCTGTCCGAGGGCCTCGATATGAACTGGCCTAGAGCGGCTATATGCACGGTCAGCCTTTAAACGGCCTTGACGTTGTCCGCCACAGTGATGTCTTCTATGGTTTTAATTTTGTCGGGATTGATCTCGATTCCCCGATTGGATACCATGAACCCGAGGAATTTTCCCGATCCGACCAACAATTGCGCACTTCTCCGAGTTCAGCTTCATATTGTATTTCTTCAATATGTCTAAGGTTTCCTGCAAATGTTTCAAATGGTCCTCTGCTCGCAGGGACTTAGCTAACATGTTGTCAATATAAACTTCCACTTATTTCCTTATCTGTTTATCGAACATACAATTTACTAGGCATTGATAGGTGGCACCGACATTCTTTAATCCGAATGGCAATACATTATAACAATAGGTTTTGAATTTAGTGATAAAAGAAGTTTTTTCTTGGTCTCCTGGGTCCATCCGAATTTAGTTGTACCTGGAATAGTCATCGAGAAAGCTGAGTGTCTCGTGCCCGACCATCGCATCGATCATTCGATCGATGTTAGGCAAAGGAAAAGAATCCTTAGGGCATGCCTTGTTCAAGTCTTTGTAATCTACACACATTCTTAGCTTATTCCCTTTTTTTAGGTACTACCACTATGTTAGCGAACCAGTCTGGGTACTAAACTTCCCGAATAGACCCTATTTTAAGGAGTCTATATACCTCGTTCTTGATGAATGTATACTTGACCTTGGACTGAGGTCTCCTCTTCTATTTAACCGGGTGAAACTTCGGTTCCAAACTCAGGTTATGAGTGGTTACCTCCGGCGGGATCCATGTCATGTCAAGATGGGACCAAGCGAAACAAGCTATGTTAGCTTTAAAAAAATTAATGAGTTCTTTCCTGAGCTGGGGGTTAACCCCGTGCCCTAGTATATGTTTTGATCCGTCTGGTGTTCGATCAATGTGACTTTCTTCAACGCTTCGACCGTTGATTTGGTGGCGTCAGTATCATCAAGAGCTGTGAATGATCTCAAAATTCCATAGTCGTCCTCCTCGTCAGCTCTTTGTTCCTTCGGTCCGACCGGGATCGACATCGATGGTTGCTATTTAACTTCGGCCATTCTGGTCGGCTCCGTGTTCCTTAATGTCGAGATGGCGGGCACCGGGAGTATTTCGTAGACTGCGAACATCTCCTTTTGCAGCCAACTGCTCTCCGTATCTTGATTCCTCCTGGTTAGGGAACTTTAATGCCTGGTGTAAGATCGAAGGTATTGCCCTCATGTTGTGAACCCATGATCTTCCGAATAAAGCGTTATATCTCATTGTCCCCTTTGATCACATAGAAATTTGTTTCTTGAATGGTCCGATAGTGTTCACTGGTATGGTTATCTCCCATTTGGTGGTTTCACATGCCATGTTAAATCCGTTCAGCACCCGGACTGCTGGCACTGTTTGATCATGTAATCTAAATTCCTCTACGACCCTCGATATGATGATGTTGGCCGAGCTACCTGGATCAATCAACACACGTTTAACTCGAGATTTATTGATAAGTATGTATATTACCAGTGCATCATTATGAGGTTGTACGATGCCTTCGCCGTCTCGTCGCTGAACGAAATGGTTCCCTCCTATATATAATCTCAGGTGCATTTTTCCCTCGTGATAAGATACTTTAGTGCATTTTATCATTGGCCCTTGAAGGACATCGACCCCTCCAATGATCACGTTGATGATATATTGATGTTCCTATTGTTCGGTCTGTTTGTTGGCGTCCCTGTTCCTGAAGTGGTTTTTGGCTCGACCACTCGGAAATGCTCGTAGGTGCCCGTTATTAAACAACCGGCAACTTCTTCCCTCAATTACCGGCAATCCTCGATCCTGTGGCCATGAGTGCCATGATACTTACACATCAAGTTACGATCTCTCCGGGTAGGGTTAGACTGCAATGGTCAAGGCCACTTGGTACCTTGATGCACCCGATGGCAGATGCGATATTGGCAGTGTCAACGTTGAAGTTATATTCCGACAATCTTGGCTCTTCCCTGGCCTCGAGTGGCTTGCCAAAATAATGTTTGCTCATCAGACCTTGGTTATTAGGCCCTCGATCGCTTCTCTTTTCGTTCCTCGTAGAGTGACGCCCAGACCCGTTTCCCCTTCAATCTCTGTTGTATGGTTGGTATCAGTATCTGATCGATCTTGGTTCGTGATCGATGACTCTTTTAGATCAGTCGTCGGTCCTAGCGGGATAGACGGACCCACAAGGGGTTCCGAGTTGGTCGTCCTCGACTCTGATTTTCGACCGGTACATGTTCTGGGCGTCGGCCCAAGTTACCGCAGGGTATTCTACTAAATTTTGGTTAAACTATTGCGAAGCCAAGGAACATCGGGGGTTAAGCCCTTGATTGAATGCCTGAAGGGCCCAATAGTCCGCAACCGGAAGCAAATCTATCCATTCCATTTGAAACCTTGACACGAACTCCTTGAGGATCTCGTTGTCTCTTTGTTTAACCTTGAAAAGGTCTGATTTCCAGGTCTCGACCTTGATGGCCCCTGCATGGGCCTTTACAAAGGCATCTGCAAGCATAGCAAATGAATCAATATAATCTGGGGGTAAGTTGTGGTACCATATTATTGCTCCTTTTGATAGTGTTTCCCCGAACTTCTTTAGCAACACCAACTCGATTTCTTCATCTTCCAAGCCGTTCCCCTTGATGGCGCATGTATATGAGTTCACATGCTCATTTGGCTCCGTGGTTCTGTTGTACTTTGGAATATCGAGCATCCAAAACCTCTTCGGGATCAGCTTCAATGCAGCGCTCGGAGGGAAAGGCTTTTGGATAAACTTCTTGGAATCTGTTCCTTTTAATATCGGGGGTGCTTTCGGGATTTAATCGACCTTGGAATTATATGTCTCTACCTTTTTGTCGTTGGCCTCAATTTTCTTCGCACCTGATTCCACCCGCTTTGTCAATGCTTCAAGCATTTTCGTTATCTCGGGGTTGGCCCCGGGCTCAGCTTCAACCGACCTCTCGGTGCTCGTTTCTTCGGGTATTTTCCCGAGACCGTTTGGGCTCGATCCTACCGGGAGGATGGCCTTGATTATGTAGTTGTGCTATCGCCGCTTGTTGGGCCTGCAATATTTCGAAGCTTAGCCGTAGGCTTATCCCATCACCTTCGCCTTCGGGCGTTTCTCGAACTGTTGGTCGAGGGCCTCCATGAACGTTGTTTTCGGGGTCAGTTGGCAGGTGGGCGTCGATAGCAACCTGTAAATTAGTGTCAATTGGATCGGCAACTGGGACTCTGGTTGGATCAGCATGGGGCACCTCATTGCTAGGCACCAGGTTGTTGTTTTTTCCGTAATGGCCGGACTCAGCATCAACGTTCAAGTGAGCAAACTGAGAATTTGACATTTTTAAGCTGACCTGAAACTGAAATCTTAAAGAACAAAAGGGAGTGTGTTATGGAAATTTGTATCAAACCACCACTATTATCCTTAGCCCCACGGTGGGCGCCAAACTGTTTACCCTTAAAATTGATAACAATTGAATTTATACACGGTTTTAAAGATATGTGGATTGATTCAACATAAATAATCAAGAACGTTAGATAAATGAGTTAAAGACACGATGAATAATCAAATCAGTCGTAATGTTATGGCCTAACTTGAACTTGGATTGGGCAATAGTTGCTGCCCCCAGTTGGGTCTTGGGCTCGAAGTCAATCAAGAACAAAGAACAAAAGTAAAGTAAAGACTTTTCAGTAGCTAGAAAGCAGAAATAATTTTGTATTGGCTTGGTATGCATGTTATCATGTATCCATTCAAACAAAAGCTTCCCCTTAATATACTAGGAGAGTTTCACCCCTAGTACAAGCCTAAATAAGGTAAAAATCTTCTTTTCTTATTAACTACTGATCTGTTACCGACCTCAAGTGAGATTCGCATCGTGATATCTGGTTGGACGCAGATATCACGGCCCTCTGTTAGTCGTGTGCAACCATTCCTGCACTTTTGGATGTCTCAGAACCCGTCCCGGCCCAGGGGTACGTCGTTTTATCAAGTCCGATGGTGAGTATTTTATTCGAGCCTTGGTGCAAGATGTTCTCGGCTTTGATTCCGACCCCGTGTAATCGTATCCTTGCTTTCCGCCGAGAAATCGAGGTGTAAGTTGGCCCGGTTTGACCCGTATACAGTATCAATGAAGTTTAATTAAGTAGTGCTGGTTATATCAAGTAAATTTACCATCTTTTTTACGCTTACCCATGAAAAGTTATGTATAGTTGGCTTATAATTAATGCTGAAAACTAGCTAACAATATTTTGTACTATTAGGGTATAAAAATTACTAAAACACAGAGAAAGCAAATGAGCTTCTATCCCCAGAAAAGTGTAGTTCTGTCTTCTCAGAAAAGTGACCACATGTTGTACGAACTTACACTGTGCATGAGATATCTACTAGTACTAGGAAACCATTGCAACTTTAAGACAGACTCATGAGTTCATTTCTCCAATGTCTCTATTTCTTTTAATTTTCTTCTCCATTGGAGCTCTGGTAGTGGAAATTAAACAATGTCTGGCGTATGGATATTCAACAAGAAGGGCGTTGCCCATTTGATCTCAAACCCTACTCGCGAGTCCTTCGAGCTAAGGGAACCAACGTATCCAGGTACTCGATATATCTATATTTATATATGTATATGAAAAATTACTGAAAAAAGTAATTGTATGGAAGCTATTTTTATTTTAAAACGAATAGTTATCTTATAAAACTAGAATTTCTCTGTGAACTTTGATATAAAGTTTAACTTATTAGATTCGGTAATGCTAGCTCTCCTTCCATCTCGAATTAAGTTGAGGCCGGAGAAAAAGATTTACATGTATTTGATGGTATAGAGGCGTCTTGATTTTCTATTATATGTTTTATGCTTATTTATTTCCTTTGGGATTAAAGGCTTACTTGGTGGGCTTAGAGTGTTTGCACCCTCTAGTTTTAGGTCAGTGTCGAACTTGATACTTTATTTATTTTATTTTGTCTGACAGGATTTGATTGAGGCAAAGTTTCAGGAAGAAAAAACTTTTGAAATTCGTGGTTTAATAAAAGTCATATCATTAAGATAAGGGAAATATTAAAGCACAATTTATTGGTCTCAACCAGGAATATTAGACAAAATAGGCTCTATTGGAATTTCTACACAACTAGAAATTCGGCCAAAATCGATCGCGGTCAATCGACCGACTTCGGTCGGTCAATTTTTCAAAATATATTTTTTTAACTTTGTTTACGAAACCGACCAACATCTGTTGGTTTTTTCTGGCGTAAAAATGCGGGAAACTATTTTAGCGTCCCGAAATTTATTTTTTAAGAAACTGACCGAAATCGGTCGATTTTTCATATAAAAAATAAATTAAAATTAATATTCAGAAAATCGACCGAAACCGGTCGGTTATTTCAGTAAGTCATTTTAAAAAATCGACCGACTTCAGTCGGTTAGTTTATATTTTTAATAAAACCGACCAAAATTAGTCGGTTATTTTCACGCGAAAATACAGTTAAAGAGTACAAATAATATAAAAGAAAGTCTTAAACCAAAATGTATCGATGGTCTAGTGGTAGAAGAGTATCATGCCACAGTACAGACCCTGGTGTGATTCTCAGACAGTGTATTCTTTAATTGCATAATTAAAAATACCGACCGACTTCGGTCGGTTTTTTGGATTTTTTCTTTTTTGTTATTTATGAAATTTAATTGACCGACCGAAATCGGTCAGAAATTGCGACTGACTTCGGTCTCTATTTATTATCGACCAGCCTAATTTCGACGGATTAAAGTCGATCGAAAATCGATCGATTTTTTTAATTTTCCAACCGGTTTCAATCGATATTTCTAGACGGTTTTAGGCAGTTCTCTAATAGTGCTATAACATGTTAGTCAATGCAAAACAACATAATTCCCCGTATCATACGTTACCTTTCTATCTTCTTCCACACGATGTGTTACTGACTTTAAATTATGTATTTGTCTGTTTAGGCACTGGTACAGCCACTGCACCCGGAGCGCGCCCGAAGGTGCTAGTGTATCTACCAGAGAACCAAGTGATAAGTTCCTACACTGACCTAGAGAAGATACTCACTGGGCTCGGATGGAGTCGCTACAATAACCCAATAAGGTCGGATTTCATGCAATTCCACAAGTCTGATGACTCTGCACATCTCATCTCACTTCCTAAAAAATTTTCAAACTTCAAATCTCTACATATGTATGACATCGTCGTCAAGAATCCATCTCTCTTTGAAGTCCGTGAGCCATTTGGCTAGTCATTATGAGAAGCAGATTTAGTGTGTCATTTACGGATTCATGTAAATTCAGTACATTTTACTCATATCTAAGTATTAGGAAAGTTATTAAATATTTAAATGTTGATTATAAATTCAATTATTACTGTATACTTACTTTGAGTTCGTTATAGAAAAGTTATAAAGGTTAAATTCTAAATCTGATTCTCGCATTTATCAGCAACAGCATAACTATAGTGTGGTCTTTATCAGTACCAACCACCAACAGTAATTAAGTAGCAATAATTGTGGATACATGTTGTACATGGCAGCCAGACCATCATCTTTTACATGTGCTTTCACCTAAGAAGTTGGAAGCTAAGAGCTATTTATTTCTTTTACTTTTATTCTTTTGATGATATATTTTCGGGCCGGCAGATAGTGGAAGAACCAGAAATCTTAAGGAAAAGATTTAATTAAATATAAGAATGTCAATTAGTGAGACATGACTTGATCAAAAGCAAATTTTTTAGCCACCTTTTCCTTACATTAAAAAGTTTCCTTATATTAAAGGAATTTAATAATTTACATGCATACAAAAAAATTATTTTATTCTATTCGCATTTTATAATTTCTCAAAAGAGATTTAGTTGAAAACCCTTCATTGTACATAGCTACCGCTGACGGTTATTTTGCTATATATATATATATATATATATATATATATATATATATATATATATATATATATACATTTTAATTTTTAATTATATATGTTTATCCTAAAAATCGGATAACAATTGAATTTATATGTGGTTTTAAGGATACATGATCTAACTTGATACAAAATGAGAAAGCAAGTTAAGATTGACGTTAACGACAAGAGAAATAAATACCACACAAGTTGAACGATCTTGGCCTCAAAGGTTGATCGCCCTTGAATCAAAGATGCCACAATCAATATCGAAACAGAGTAATGAGATGATAACAACTAGAAATGATAGTTTTTCTTGCTTTCGATGCGTGTTACAGTGTGTGCCCCAAAATAATCAAAACCCCCTTTTATATATTGGAGGAGTCCTACTTTAGGTACGATCTTATCTAAGGTAATAAATCTCATGATTTGCTAATTAAGTGGTTCCATTGATACGTGTCGAGATTCCCGTCGTGATGCACGACCGATTAAAGATGTTTCGGCCTTCTGTTATGTTGGTTCGATAATGTTCTCTTGAGCTAACTCGGGGTCAGGGTTAGTTCCGGAATCACGGGCTCAATGTTCTCGAAGATGGATGTTCTGACCTTGTGTTCTTCTTCGATGAGATTCAGGGTCGATCTTCAACCCTTCGTATTCCGAGCCTGATCTGTCGTGCAATTGTTGAGCTGATTTTGACCATTTACAGATAGTCCTCTCATTTTTCGGAGAGTAAGTGACGAGAACGATATGAGCCTTAGATTCTCTCTACACGAGTTTTCGATTCTTACCCTGATAAGTGACGACGAATTCATGACGCAAGCGATAAGAATGGTAGAAACATCTCGTCGGTGCAGTCTTCAAGGCATTAAATGCATGTCAATTAAAGATCCGTCGCTTCAGGATGCGAACCGCCGTTTTGAGGAAACTATAAATACCCTTTCATCCATTCATTAGAACCTTTACATTCAAATATTCACATTTGTTCAGTCACCGACAGTATTCTCGATAAGGTCAAGGAGGACTGCAACTAGGTTGGTAAGCACGTAGTGGTTCCTACCCCCGAAGAAGCAATTACCACCTACGTGGAGAAATTTTTGAGTGTTTACACTTATGCCTTCACGTTGGGCCCTTTTGATCCAGTCATCATCGTCTTTTGAAAAGGTACGAGGTGACCCTAGGCAAAATCATCCCTCCTTCTGGAGTATAGTTATCCTCCTCCGCTTTTTTGTAAACAAGATCGAGGGGTTCCCTTTACCATCGATCACCTCATGCGTCTGTACAGTCCCCGACTCTATCGAGGAGGGCTAATAAAACTTGCCCGTCGGGCCAGTAAGGCCCCGTTCTCGAGCATCGACGAGGACCGAGACCGAGGCTGGTTGGGCCGATTTGTTCGAGTGAAAATATCGGACCTAATCCCGATCGAGGACATGCCATTTCCTGAAAAATAGAACGTGAAGCATAAGTATAACCTTGCCTTTAGGAATTTTCTTATCACTTCTCTTTTTCCCTTCTTCTTATCAATTTTTTGTGATGCAGCTGTCGCTCGGAAGCCAGATGCAGTTCCTCGACTCAGGGAGTGGGCCGAGGGGATCGTGTCACAAAAACCCTATTCCGAGCGCGCGTGGCATGAGCTTTCAAAGGGCCGATGGGAGGCCCGGTCTCATGGTGATATTTTTTCTTTAAGTTACATACAACTTTATTTTCACGCCGTCGATTTCTAACTTGCTTTGCTTCCCTTTTGCAGGTTTATAAAAGATGTTCAAATGAGGCCTCCACCCGCTGATGATGATACTTACATCGAGCCCCCTACTTCGAAGCAAGATAAAGAGAAGTAAAGGAAAAAGACTCCGAGTTCTCGGGGCCTCGAGAAGTAGAGGCCAAAGAAAAGATTGGCGCGTAAGCCCAAGGGAAGTGCCAGTGGTCGAGCATTGTCCCCGAAATCGCTCCATCGATTGAGGGATGAGTCCGAGGGGGAAGAAGAAGACTTTGATCAAGCGGCAAGTGTGCCGTCAGAACTTGAAGGGCAAGGAGCCTCCGAACCAGGGGTAGACGAAGCCGATGTTCATCAAGTCGGGGAAGACGAGGTGGAGGCAGGAGCGGAGGCTTCCTGTGAAACAAGGAAAGCACCGTAGGAAGCACTTGGCCCGATTAAGATCTTCGATTTGCTTTCGTTCATAGAGTCGATGTTTAACGAGGCCCAAGTAGCAAAAGAACGCCACCGCAAGGGAGTCCATAGATCAAAAAACCCTTTTCGTGGTTTTCTCGATGGAGTGGATTCAACAGCCATGGAGGATGCTATTGTATTCGGCGATTTGGAGATACCGAGGAAAAGCTCACCCTCTGAAACAAGCGGGCCTTCTTCACCCAAAATTGGTCGATTGATTCCCTACCTCGAGTGTATATCCTGATCGAAAACGCGTTGTGGTCTTTTCCCTTCCTGAGGATGCCGGGGTTCTTTCCGCACCCATTGGGGTTGCCAGCTATCTTCGGTTCTTAGTGACTGAAGAAGATCAGGCCAAAATGAACGAGGTGCACGCACCCTGTCTATTCAACAAAGCTCAACAGCTGTTGAATCGGGTAACTTTGGATGCCCCTTCATTATGTACTTAGATTTTGTCGTAATAATCGTAACAATTTCCTTTATGTTTGCATGCCTCGGTACTTCATCACGAGATTTTTCTCCGATACCAGGAAGAGTTCAAATGCTATGAGGCCGAGACTCGGGAGCCTTTTGAGAAAAAGGACGCTTATAAGATTTGTAGTAAGAAATCCCAGGCTGAGCTAGAAGCGGCTCGGAAAGAGCATGCCTACCTGGTCGAGCATGTAAGAAGAATTTTGAAGTTAGCAATGATGAGTCAAACACAGTGGCTAACGATTCGAACCCGCAGGTTCAAAAGAAGCTTAACTAGATTGAGCAGCTCTAATGAAAGGTCGATACGATCAAAGCCGAGGCCGAAGAATGGAAGAGGAACATGGATCGCCTGGCCTCGAAGAAGGAGACTGCCTGGGCTCAGTTGGTTTCGGCTGAGGTTCAGCTTCGGGCTAAAAAGGAGAAAATCTTGGTGCAGGACTAAAAGATTGAGGTTTGTTTCCGATCAAAAGAAACTAACTAAGGAGCTTGAGGCGGCCAAGTCAGAGGTTATCGTGGTCAGGGCCGAGGCTGATGATAAGGTGTCCCAGTACAAGGTCGATGCCGAGGCGATTCAGGACTAAAGGAGACACATGGTGAGCATGCAAAGTGGCAATCCCAAAGAGAGGACCTCGAGGGACTCCATTCTCAGAATTTTGACTTATTGCCTGAAAACAAGACAGTTAAGATATATGAAACCAAGGCCAGGAAGCTGGCTTATATCGAGGAAAATTTTGAGGGATCTGAAAAGTCGAGTGAGTCCGATGGTGACGAGGACCCCGTAGGCGATGATGTGGCCCCCGATGAAGATTAGACCATTTACCGTCTTTTTTTTGAGGCCGTTCGGCCTTTATAAAGAAAAATATGCGTCGGAGTTGTTTAGCTCTTCTAAACAAATTCTGATATATATAAGGCTTTTCCCTTTCAAAGGTTTTGAACTTCTCCTTTTATTTGTATTCACAACAGTCGAAATGCCTTAGTATGAAACAGTTAGGTTATGTTCGAAGGTCCGAACAAACCTTGCCTTTAATAGTACTTTGTGTTTAGGCGTCATAGGCTTTCGATGTTACCGAAAACTTTTCCCCAAAACACTTATGCTATTCAGGGTATGATATACTGAGAGTGTGTTTTTAAAGGCCTTTGTTATCTCAGGGTTTATTTAACCCGAAAATGGCTTTAGCCTTTAGTTCGGGCAATGCCAAATAAGCTTTGTGCCCTCGGATTCCGTTAATCCGGAATAGACTTAGTGCCTTTAATTTTGGGCATTGCCAAATAAGCTTCGTTCCCTCGAGTGCTGTTAAGTCAGAAAAGACTTAGCCTTTAGTTCGGGCATTACCAAATAAGCTTTATGCCCTTGGGTTTTGTTAACCCGGAATGGCCTTAGCGTATAAAGTTCGGGGGTTGCCTAATAGGTCTTTCGTCCCCGAGGTTGAATAACTTGGACCGTCTGAGTTTGTTTTTCGGACGGTAGTCCCCGAGCGAGAGAGTGATTATTCTAACTCAAGTAGAGACGTCCCTTGGGCTCATTTCCTTTTGGGAGTCGGAAGTAGCGAATTCCTTGAGAAATGTAAAGGAAAAGTTTTAAAAGACAGGTTATTTGCAAAGAAGAAACTTCTCTTTATTCTTGTGCATAATAGTAATGTACGCGTACAAGATTTGGGTCGGGGTTCGAGCAGTCTATGTGAGCACGGTTCATTTGACCATTTGGCCCTTACGTTAAATCCTATCGATCGAAACCCTTCAATCCTGAAGTTTTCTCTTAAAGTCAATATCAGAGGGTAACGCCCCCCAGTATTCGGGGTTGATCGAGGAAAAGTCTTGAATACTGTTGTGATCATCGTCATCGGTTTATTACCAGCCTTCGATTCTAAGTTAGCAGGATTTACTTTTTATCTCATTAAAAACCTTTCCGTAAAACCCATTTGGGAAAAAACTGGTCCAAGGGGAAAAAAAAGTGCATCGCGTGCTTTCAGGCCTAACATCTCGTATCGTTCCTTGTTTGTTACCTGCAAGCGTTAGGTTAAAATGTAAATAAAAGAAATAACGGGGTCGTACCTTAGTAGTAATAGCGCTTCAAGTGACTTATATTCCAGTTGTTAGGTAATTGTTCACCGTTCATCGTTCCGAGCTTATAGGATCCTTTTCCGGTGATTTCGATGATATGATAAGGTCCTTCTCAGTTTGGTTCCAATTTTCCTTCATTCGGGTTTTGGGTGTTTAGTGTGACCCTTCTTAGCACTAAGTCCCCGACGTTGAAGTATCGAACGTTGGCTCTTATGTTGTACTATCTCTCTATCCGTTGCTTTTGGGCGGCCAACCGAATAAGGGCAGCTTCGCGCCTTTCATCCAATAGTTCCAAGCTCGTATTCATTGCCTTGTCTTTTGATTCCTTAGTTGCATATCGGAATCTGGCGCTCGGCTCTCCGACTTTGCGGTATTAGAGCTTTGGTGTCGTAAACCAATAAAAATGGGGTGGCCCCGGTACTAAACTTTGAGGTCGTACGGTATGCCCATAGGACTTCGTGTAGGATTTGCTTCCACCTTCCTTTGGCATCGGTTAACCTCTTTTTGAGGTTTTGGAGTATGATTTTGTTGGTCGATTCGGCTTGTCTGTTCCCACTAGGGTGATAAGGCATTGACATCCATTTGATCTTATGCTCCTCGAGAAACTTGGTCATTTTGCTATTGATAAATATTTTCCCGTTGTCACACACGATTTCAGATGGCACTCCGAACCGATATATGATGTGGTCCCAAATGAAATCGATGACAACCTTTTCCCTGATCTTTTCATATGCCTGAGCTTCTATCCATTTAGAAAAATAATTAGTCATAAACAATATGAATTGAGCCTTACCTGGTGCCCGCGGGAGGGGGCCAACGATGTCCATTCCACACTTCATGAACGACCATGGTGACAAAACTAAGTGGAGCATCTCCCCAGGTCGATGGATCATCGGAGCGTGTTTTTGGCATTCATCACATTTTGTAACGAACTCCTTTGCGTCTTTTTCCATGTCGATCCAGTAATAACCGGCTCTGATAATTTTTCGAATTAGTGATTCCGGACCTAAATGATTTTCACAGGTACCTTTGTGGATTTCCCTCAAAACATACTCAGTATTGGCTGGCCCTAGGAAAATTGCAAGTAGGCCATCAAAAGTTCTTCTGAACAAGGTCCCATCTTTGGAGAGGCTAAATCAGGCCGCCTTTGTACGCAGGGCCCTCGGCTCTTTGGATCTGAGGGCAGTTTGCCGGATCTGAGATATTCTACGTACTTATTCCTCCAATCCCAAGTTAGGCTCGTCGAGTTGATCTCAGCGTGGCCTTCCTCCACCACTAACCTCATAAGTAGTACGACTTCACCCAAGTTGAATTCCTCGTCTTCTACCGATGACCCCAAATTAGCGAGGGCATCGGCCTCACTATTTTGATCCCGAGGTACATGTTGCAAAGTCCATTCTTTGAACCGATGTAATGCGCCTGTAGTTTGTCCAAGTATCTTTGCATTCGTTCCTCTCTAACCTCGAATGTTCCATTGACTTGGTTTACCACAAGAAGGGAGTCGTACTTGGCTTCGATCACTTCTGCCCCAAGCTCTTTGCTAGTTCAAGGCCTGCAATCATAGCCTCATATTTGGCCTCGTTGTTAGTCAATTTCACAGTCTTAATAGATTATTTAATTATATTACCTGTTGGTGACTTTAATACGATGCCAAGCCCGGACCCTTTTGCGTTCGAGGCGCCGTCTGTAAAGAGGGTCCAGATTTCTGAGGTAGTTCCTGAGTTAACCAACAACTCTCTTTCGACCTCGGGTATTAGTGCCGGTGTAAAGCCAGCCACAAAGTTTGCCAAAATTTGAGACTTAATCGCGGTCTGAGGTCGATACTCAATAACGTACCCAATTATTTCTATGGCCCATTTGCCTAGTCGGTCGGAGAGTTCGGTCTTATGCATAACATTTCTCAATGGGTAAGTAGTTACGACACATATGGGATGACGTTAGAAGTATGATTTTAGCTTCCTCGAGGCGCTTAACAACGCGAGCGCTAGTTTTTCCAGGTTGGGGTACCTAGTTTCGGCCTCACCTAATGTTCTTCTAACATAGTAAATTGGAAATTTCATACCTTACTCTTCCCGAACTAGGAACCCACTTACCGCTATCTCCGAGACCGCCAAGTACAAGTATAGTTGTTCGTCCACCCTCAGTGTATGAAGCAGGGGTGGGCTCGATGAATACCTTTTGAGTCCCTCCAAAGTTTGTTGACATTCTGGGGTCCGCGATTGTGATATCTTCAATGGCTTTGATCTTATCAGGACCGATCTCAACTCCCCGATTGGATACCATAAATCTGAGGAACTTACCCGACCCTACTCCAAAGGCAAACTTTTCTAGGTTCAACTTCATGTTGTACTGCTTCAGTATACTGAATGTTTCCTGCAAATGTCTTAAATGGTCATCTGGTCACAGGGACTTAACTAACATGTTGTCAATGTAAACCTCCATTGATTTTTCTATTTGTTTCTCGAACATCCGATTTACTAAGCATTGGTGTGTGGCACCATCATTTTTTAATCCAAGCGGCATAATGTTATAACAGTACGTGCCATACTTAGTGATGAAGGAAGTTTTTTCCTGATCACCTGGGTCCATCTGTATTTGGTTGTACCCGGAATAGACATCGAGAAAACTGAGGGTCTCGTGGCCGGCCGTGGCATCGATCATACGGTCGATGTTAGGAAAATGAAAAGAGTCTTTGGGCCATGCTTTATTCAAATCTTTATAGTCTACACACATTCTTAATTTATTTCCTTTTTTAGGGACTACCACTGCGTTTGCTAACCAATTAGGGTATTTGACCTCCCGAATATACCCTATTTTAACAAGTTTAGATACCTCATCTTTGATGAAAGCATGCTTGATCTCGGACTGAGGTCTCCTCTTTTGTTTAACCGGATGAAACTTCGGGTCCAGGCTCAGCTTGTTAGTGGTTATCTCCGGTGGGATACCTGTTATATTAAGGGGAAACAATCTTTGTCAGTTATGAGAAATTGAATGAGTTTTACCTTGAGCTCGGAGCTTATCCCCATGCCCAGGTATACTTTTTGATTGGGAAAGTTTTCTCGCAATATGACTTGTTCCAGTTCTTCGACCGTCGATTTAGTGGCGTCGAAATCATCGGGGGCTATAAAAGACCTGGGAATCCCATAATCATCATCCTCGACTTCCCCTTGTTTGTTCAAATCTGCCGAAGATGGTATCAGTGATTACTATTTTGTCCCGTTACTGACCACCTAGTTTGGGCCTTCGATGTTGAAACTGCATATGTCGGTGTCACCTCTTCGATCGCGAACATCAGTTTTGCGGCTGGTTGTTTCCCATAGACTGTTCTAACTCAGACAGATGTTGGATATTCCAGCCTGGTGCAGTGTCAAAGGCACTGCCCTCATGTTATGGATCCATGGCCTTCCGAACAAGGCGTTGCACCTCATGTCTCCTTCGATTACATAAAACTTAGCTTCCTATATGGTCCCGGCGGTGTTTGCCGGTAATATTATCTCACCCTTAGTGGTTTCACATGCCATGTTGAATCCGTTTAGAACTCGGACTGCAGGAACGATTTGGTCTTACAGACCGAGCTGCTTCACGACCCTCGATCGAATGATGTCGGCCGAGCTACCTGGATCAATTAACACACGTTTAACTCAAATTTTATGCACGAGTACAGATATTACCAGTGCATCATTGTAGGGCTGTATAATCCCTTCCACGTCCTCATCGTTGAAATATAGAGTTCCTTTCGGTGTGTAGTCTCGAGTTTGTTTCTCCCTAGTGATGGATACTTTGGTGCGTTTCAACATCGTCCCTTGAGGAATATCGACCCCACCGATGATTATGTTAATGATGTGTTGAGGTTCTTCTTGTTCCGCCTGTTTGTTAGAGTCCCTGTTCCTGAAATGATTCTTGGCTCGTTCACTAAAGAATTCTCGAAGATGCCTGTTATTGAATAGTCGAGCTACTTCCTCTCTCAGTTGCCGACAATCTTCCATTCTGTGACCATGAGTGTCAAGATATTTGCACACCTGGTTAGGATCCCTTTGGGTTGGATCGAATTATAGAGGCCAAGGTCATTAGGTATCTTTGATGCGCCCAATAGATGATACAATGGTGGCAGCATCGACATTGAAGTTGTATTCTGATAGCCTCACTGCTTCTTTAGGACCGATGTGCCTATCGAAGCTGTTTTTGGTCATGAGTCCCCAATTGCTCTAGCCTCGGTCATTTCTCCTTTCATTTCTCATGGAGTTCCACCCGAACCCACTGCTTCTTTGGTCTCCATTATATAGTTAATATTTATCCATGTTTGGCCTCAGTACACGATCGATATCTCTTTTGATTCTAACAGGATAGACAGACCCCGAAGGGGCCCCAAGCTGATCGTCTTCGATTCTGATTTTGAATGATATCGGTTATGTATGTCGGCCCATGTAACAGCCGGGTATTCGATTAGGTTCTGCTTTAATTGCTGCGAAGCCACCGAGCTCCGAATATTAAGTCCCTGAGTAAAAGCTTGAACAGCCCAATCATCAGCAACCGGTGGCAGATCCATCTGTTCCATTTAAAGCCGGGACATGAATTCTCTGAGCATCTCGTTGTCCTTTTGTTTGACTTTGAAAAGGTCTGATTTCCTAGTCTTGACCTTGATGGCACCTGCGTGTGCCTTTACGAAAGAATCTGCAAGCATAGCAAATGAGTCAATGGAATTAGAAGGTAAAGTGTGATACCATATTATAGCTCCTCTCGGCAGGGTCTCCCCAAATTTTTTCAACAGAAACTCGATCTCATCGTCCTCCAGGTCATTCCCTTTGATAGCACATGATACGAGGTTACATGCTCGTTTGGGTCGGTCATTCCGTTATACTTGAGTAATTGAGCATACGGAATTTCTTGGGGATCGACTTCAGATCCGCGCTTGGTGGAAAAGGTTTTTGCACAAACTTCCTGGAATCCATGCCCTTCAATACCGGAGGTGCCCCTGGGATTTGGTCTACCCTAGAGTTGTAGGTTTCCACTTTTTTGGCGTTAGCCTCGATCTTTTTCTCCCCTGCTTCTATCCGTTTTGTCAGCTCCTCAAGCATCTTTAAAATCTCGGGGTTAGCCTCCGATTCATGTTCGTTTGACCTTTCTAAAACTAATTCATCCCTACGGGCGATTTCCCGGGGTGGATCGGGCTCAACCCTGCTCGGTATACCGCTTCAATTTGTAATTGGGCTATCACCGCCTGTTGAGCCTGTAACATTTCGAAAATCTCTCATAGGCTGATCCCGTCCCCTCCAATGTTTTGTGTGTTTCGAGTTGTCGATCGGGCTCCTCCACGAACGCTATTCCTAAGATCAGTAGGCAGGTTCGCATCGATAGCCACATGCGAATTAGGATCAATCAGATCTGCGATGGGAATTCCAGCGGGATCAGTAGGCGGTATTTCGTTACTGGCGCTATGTTGTTATTTTCACCTTGGTGGCCGGACTCATTGTCAACATGCAGAGGTGCCGATTGAGAGTTCGACATTTTTGTATTATATCCTGGAATCAAAAGCACTTTAAATAGCAAGCGTGAAGCAATGTGTCTTATGGAGATTTGTATCAAATAACCACTATTATCCTTAGCACCACGGTGGGCGCCAAACCTTTTACCCTAAAAATCGAATAACAATTGAATTTATACGTGGTTTTAAGAATACGTGATCTAACTTGATACAAAATAAGAAAGCAAGTTATGATTGAAGTTAATGATAAGAGAAATAAATGCAAACCACACAAGTTGAACGATCTTGGCCTCAAAGGTTGATCGCCCTTGAGTCAAAGATGCCACAATAGATATCGAAACAGAGTAATGAGATGATAACAACTGGAAATGATAGTTTTTCTTGCCTTTCGATGCGTGTTATAGTGTGTGCCCGAAAATAATCAAAACCCCCATTTATATATTGGAGGAGTCCTACTTTAGGTACAATCTTATCTAAGGTAATAAATCTCATGATTTGCTAATTAGGTGGTTCGATTGATACGTTCCAAGATTTCCGCCATGATGCGCGACCGGTTACGGATGTTTCGGCCTTCTGTTATGTTGGTTTGATAATGTTCTCTCAAGCTAATTCGGGGTTAGGATCAGTTCCTAGATCACGGGCTCAATGTTCTCGAAGATGGATGTTCTGACCTCGTGTTCTGGTTCGATGAGATTCAGAGTCGATCTTCAACCCTTCGTATTCCGAGCTTGATCTATCGTGTAATAGTTGGGCCTAATTTTGACCGTATACAATTTATATAATTTATAATTCGAGTTGCAAATAATAAAATTCAGTTAAATTTGCAGGACCCGGCCTAGGTTGGCCTATGAAGCAAAGATGTGAGGGAATATGTTTTGAAAATTTTAGAAAAATATATGGCAACACAGTTTCATTTTAAATAGTATGGCTATTGGGCAGCATGCAGTGGTTTAATTTCCAAACAAGGACTGGTGCTCTTTCAACTTTATATTTGATTCCCTCCGATGTCGTCTCATATTAGTATAAATCGTCGCATTATTACTGTTGCACAAATTGAATGCATGAATACTTCTTTCCCAAAATTAAAAGCATTTACTGAAAAGGAGATTCAGGATTTAAAATTTACGGGGTTATTATATTAGCCTCAAGTAAGTTCAATATAATGATAATTGAGTCAAATAAAAAAATGGTCAGCCTACTACAGAAAACATCTTGCATTCACGCAGGGTCCGGAGAAGAGTTGCACCCCAAGGGGTAATGATATAGACAGTCTACCACTACTAAAAATCAGGGTTTTAGAGACCAAAATTTAGCGACCAAAGTTGGTCTGCCACAAAAAGCGACCAAAATTGGTCGCAAAATTACAAAANGATTTTAGTTTGGCGACCAATTGTGGTCGCTTATTGTAGGGAATTTTATGGGCATATAGGCGACCAAAGTTGGTCGCTTCCTGGAATATTAAATTGAATCAGATTTTAATTAGTAGACCAACGTTGGTCGCTTATTGGAGGGAATTTTTTATCAGGAAAATTAAAATAAATCAGATTTTCTTTTGGGGACCAAAATTGATCGCTAATATAAAAGTATATATATTGGCGACCAATGTTGGTCGCTTTCTTGTTAACATTTTACCAAAATTAAACTCAATTTTGTATTTACTGCATGTCTAAATAAAATAAATGTAAGCCATTAACGCTTTTGTAATAAAAGGGATTAATATGCAATTAAGTGTATTACGGAGCGTGCGTGCAATATATTTAGTATATATATTGGAGGAGTCCTACTTTAGGTACAATCTTATCTAAGGTAATAAATCTCATGATTTGCTAATTAGGTGGTTCGATTGATACGTTCCAAGATTTCCGCCATGATGCGCGACCGGTTACGGATGTTTCGGCCTTCTGTTATGTTGGTTTGATAATGTTCTCTCAAGCTAATTCGGGGTTAGGATCAGTTCCTAGATCACGGGCTCAATGTTCTCGAAGATGGATGTTCTGACCTCGTGTTCTGGTTCGATGAGATTCAGAGTCGATCTTCAACCCTTCGTATTCCGAGCTTGATCTATCGTGTAATAGTTGGGCCTAATTTTGACCGTATACAATTTATATAATTTATAATTCGAGTTGCAAATAATAAAATTCAGTTAAATTTGCAGGACCCGGCCTAGGTTGGCCTATGAAGCAAAGATGTGAGGGAATATGTTTTGAAAATTTTAGAAAAATATATGGCAACACAGTTTCATTTTAAATAGTATGGCTATTGGGCAGCATGCAGTGGTTTAATTTCCAAACAAGGACTGGTGCTCTTTCAACTTTATATTTGATTCCCTCCGATGTCGTCTCATATTAGTATAAATCGTCGCATTATTACTGTTGCACAAATTGAATGCATGAATACTTCTTTCCCAAAATTAAAAGCATTTACTGAAAAGGAGATTCAGGATTTAAAATTTACGGGGTTATTATATTAGCCTCAAGTAAGTTCAATATAATGATAATTGAGTCAAATAAAAAAATGGTCAGCCTACTACAGAAAACATCTTGCATTCACGCAGGGTCCGGAGAAGAGTTGCACCCCAAGGGGTAATGATATAGACAGTCTACCACTACTAAAAATCAGGGTTTTAGAGACCAAAATTTAGCGACCAAAGTTGGTCTGCCACAAAAAGCGACCAAAATTGGTCGCAAAATTACAAAAAAAAATGAAAAAAAAAACTTAAATCCAATAGCGACCAAAGACGGTCGATCCTTGGTCGAAAAATCGTCAACATTTTGACCGGACTGGTCAGACCAGGTTGGTGAAAGAAAATTCACAATTGGTGACCAAGTTTGGTCGCTTATCTGGACCCACGTTTAAAAATAGCGACCAAAGGTGGTCGCACATGGAAGGAAAATTTTATGGGGAGAAAAGCGACCACAATTGGTCGCTTATCTGGAAAATTAAATTAAATCAGATTTTAGTTTTGCGATCTACTTTGGTCGCTTATTGTAGGAAATTTTATGGGCATATATGCGACCAAAGTTGGTCGCTTCCTGAAAAATTAAATTAAATCAGATTTTAGTTTGGCGACCAATTTTGGTCGCTTATTGTAGGGAATTTTATGGGCATATAGGCGACCAAAGTTGGTAGCTTCCTGGAAAATTAAATTAAAT
>MCJB01040195.1:154448-197096 GCA_002018475.1 Nicotiana obtusifolia | reverse complement strand
CCAAATCTAGTGACAGTTTAGGTGGAGTATATGAATACGAACCGCGACCCTCTAATGCATTTACTGATTCCATGAAACCATCCAAATCATCCCCATCAAAATTCACCAATATAGCCGCCAAGGCTTCACCAAAACACTGCTCTTCCATTTTTGTATCCACTGCCTCGTCAACTTCATCAATAATGCCGATTAAAGATATATTTTCATATTCTGCTGGCTTCTTCATCCCCTTGCTCGCTTGAAACGTGACTTCTTCATTATTGACCCGAAATTTTATTTCATTACGTTCCGAGTCCATGAGAGCTCTTCCCGTAGCTAAGAAGGGTCTTCCCAAAATAATGGGGATTTCCTTGTCTACAGCATAATCAAGGATAACAAAGTCGGCTGGAATCTGAAATTTCCCAACCTTAACAATCACATCGTCCACAATACCCACGGGTCTCTTGATAGACCGATCAACCATCTGCAACCTCATGCTAGTGGGCCTTGGCATTCCTAGCCCGGCTTGTTTGTAATTGGCTAAAGGCATCAAATTTATATTGGCTCCATTGTCACACAAGGCCTTGGCAAAATCGCGTACTCCAATAGTACACGGAATGGTGAAAGCTCCTGGATCCTCCTTTTTCTGGATTGGGTATGTTGCTATGATAGAACTTACTCTGTGAGTTACATTTACCACTTCATTCCGGGTAGTCCTCTTTTTCGTGATCAAGTCCTTCAAGTAAGCAAAACCCGGCATCTCTTGGAAAGCTTCCAAGAAAGGTATGTTAACTGATAGTTGTTTGAGAATGTCATAGAACTTCTCAAATTTGTTATCTTCAGCTCTCCTTGTAGTCGCTGGGGAAATGGTGGAGGAGGTCTAGGAATCAGTGGAAGAACGGTTGTTGTTTCTTCCGCCGTATCCTTTACCTCTTCCTGACTATTCTCAGTTGTCACTATAATTTCTGGATTTTCAGCTACCTCAGCAACTTTACTTCTTGCAGCAACACTTTTACTACCAATCTCCATCTGAAACTATGCAGCAGCATCATTTACCTGTACGGTCTTACCACTCCTTGTTGTGACGGCCATGATATGAGCAGTAGGACCATTTCCACCTCCTTTAGGATTTGCAATTGTATCACTAGGAAGTGTCCCTTTTTGCGGTGGATATTGCTCACGAGAGAGATCACTCATTTGCAATTCCAATTTCTGGATAGCTGCTGTGTGGGAGCCAACCAATTCAGTCATATTCTTCATTGAGGTGTCTGACTTTTCTTGGTTTTGTATAATCCTCTCGAGCATACTTTCCAACTTAGAGTCACTAGATGAGCCCTAATTTGAATAATGCCCTTTCGGAGGAACATAAAAATTGGAACTCCGATTTTGAAAATGGTTGTTGTTGTTCCAATTACCTTGATTAGGCCCAGTCGGATCACTTCGCCATTGTTGGGGACCTTGCCCTTGTGGGTTTGGCCTCCACTGATTTTGTGATGTTTGACCCTGATAGGGCTGCCTTTGATATCCACCATGAGTATTGTTTACAAAATTTGCTTCTTCAAAATCGTCACCATGTGCTGGTAGCACATCCTCCACAGCATTAATTTTCTTTTTCTAATTCTCAATGAAGAGCTTAGTCAGAACATTTACATTAGTTGCCAGCTCAGCGATCACTTGGTCTCTTTCTTGGTTTTCTTTGATCAAATTGCTCATGGAAGGACACCCAATTGTGATACCACCTGTATTGTCCTCAGAATGCCAATCTTGATTATGTTTGGCCATTTTGTCTAGAATCTGAGTAACTCTAGCGAAAGTCTTGTCCATGAAAGAACCAGCTGCGGCATTTTTCGCTATAGATTGGTTCATAGGGTCCAATCACATGTAAAACTTTTCCAGCAAAATGGAGTCTGGAAAGCCATGGTTCGGCGACCTCACCAAATATAACTTGAATCTTTCCCATGCCTCGTGCAACTGTTCACCCGGCAGTTGTTTGAAGAAAAATATTTTATCCCGGAGCTCTGATTTCTTGCTTTGTGGAAACCACTTCGACAAGAAAGCCCGGACCAACTCAGGCCAAGAATGGATGGAATTCGGCGGAAGATTTTGCAGCCATTTTCTCGCATCTCCAGCTAGTGAGTACTTAAAGCGTCTGAGCCGCAATGCATCGTCAGAAACATTATTCTGCTTGTGCGTTGCGCAAACACCCAAGAAATTTCTGAGGTGCTGGGTAGGATCATCATCAGTAGAATTTCTGAAATAACCCTCAGCTTTTAGCATTAGAATCAACCCATGTTCTACTTTGAATGTAGCAGCACCTACAGCTGGAGGTACTATAACATTAGTATCTTCAATGTATTCCTCAATATCGGCAAACGGATTCTCTTCATTTTCGATATCCACGTCATCTATATGCTAAGCCATCTTTTCCTGCCTACAACCACCAAAATAAACAACGTGCAATCTAGTGGAATTAGACTTATATCAAAATATACACTAATCAGAAATTTCAAAACCGTATTCCCCGGCAAAGGCGCCAAAATTTGATCCGCTCAAATTACACCTTAATAATAGTGCAAGCGATCGATGTCAAACATAGTAACCCAACGAGGTTGGGGTCGAATCCCACAGGGAATAGGCGTGAAACGAGTATCTGATTAATGTAATATTTCACTTTAGCCTTAATTCGATCAAGTAACAAAATAAGATAAATTGATGTTAAGTACGAAAAAATATCAAACTAATAATTGCAGATTAACAAGAATAATTGAATAAATTTATGAAGTCGAGATACTAAGGTTGTGCTCCCCCTAATGTAGTAGAATGTATTGATATTGATATTAATTCCCGCTCTTTATATGCAATTGGGTCTTAATAGTGTGCTATCTAATATTTCCCAATATCTAGACAACGTATCCTTTTATGATTCTCCCGAATACATTAAAGTCGAAATCACGAATACCCACTTATTTGCCAACTTAAAATCATCTTATTCCTAAGTGATTATTAAAGCCTTGAATCGTCGTTACTTATTTCTACCAAACTCTATCTCCCATTTCCAAGGTTCAATAGTGTAAGTTGGCACCCGTTAATGTTTGCAACCACTAACGATTAAATAAAAACGAGAAATAAATAAACATCAAGCTTCTTACGAAATTGGAATCAAAATCAATTGTTCAATAACATTATACCCATCTAGAGTTCGCAACCTTAGTATTGAAATTTAGCTACACATATTTAGAACTAAAGAACAAATAACAGAAATAGAATTCATCTTACAAAAATAAGGATTTCCAAGTTTTGATCACCCAAATATCTCTCCCAAGTTCAAATTAACCAAAAGCACTATGTTTTCACTTTAAAATCTGACAAGTCCCTCGCACATAACCCTAGAAAGGCTATTTTATAGAGGCCCAAAAACCGAGGCGAATTTAAATGACTGTTGGGCCGACTTTGTCTTCTGCGATCGCATTCCTGCCGCATATCAGGAATGCGGTCCGCAGAATATGCATCTTGTATCGCAGACTGCCCCATTACTTTTCCTTCCTATCGCATTTCAGATGCGAACCGCAGATTGGTTCTGCGATCGCTATTCCCTTCGATTCTTCACCTAAAACTCTCTCTGTATCTGCGGCGATAATGCGATGCGCATTTTCATTCTGCGACCGCATTGTCGATAGCTTTCTTCTGTTAACTTCGGCTTGAGTTTCTGCCCGACTCTGCGATCATCATTCCAATTCTGCGACTCGCAGATCCACTTTGCGGTCGCAGAATTACTCCTGTTGTATTGTTGGCCTCTTTTCTTGCCTTTGCACAACTTTTGGCCTTCTTTTCGCGCTTTTGGGTTTCTTTCATCCATGTACTGAAACTAAACGAAAACTAAGTAAATAACGTGATAATTATCAAGTGGAACAAGCAATTTCTAATCAAATAGGATCAATATGTGCCGAAATTCCCCGGCACATCAACCTACTAGAGCATATGTTCGATTTTGAGTATCACTCGAACTCGGCACTGCACCTCTACCTCTACCACAACCTGTCGACTGCTGAAAACCCCGTACTAGAGGTCGAATGATGAAGAAGAACCAGCCAAAGATCCAGTCGGCTGAGCCATACCACCACCTCCTCTGTTAGGACAATCCCGCATCATATGGCCAGGCTGTCCGCAAGAATAGCATGCATCGAAAGCTCGACGGCACAGTCCAAAGTGGGCCTTGCCGAACTGATCACAACGAGGTGTTGTGTCTCGTCTGACTAGTATCCCTATGATATTTTAAGCCTGATGCCCACGAACTGTGACCTGAACCAGAATAGGTAAATTGATCATACTGAGGCCTCTGAAAGCGTGGAGGAGCACTAGCTACAGGTGGCGCCAAACTCCTCGAAGGCTGGGGCCTGACACTACCTCTCAAGTCATCAGAATACCCTGCAAATCTCGCCCTCTTATGCTAGCCCCTATCCTGCTCCCTGTCTGCTCTTTGCTGGCGCTTACGATCCTCTAGTGTCTGGGCATAAGCCTGAATACGGGAAATATCCATGCCCTATATCAAGGAGGCTGTCGTGCACTCATTTATCAGATGTGGTCCCTATATGTTAACGAACGTGTGCACCCTATCGCTTATCTCGGCCACTATATGAGGATCATATCTTGCTAAAGAATAAAACTGCATACTATACTCTCTCACAGTTATATTACCTTGTTGAAGGTTCAAGAACTTATCAGCTCTAGCTCGTCGTATCTCTACTGGCAGGTAGTGACGAAGAAAGGCCTCAGAAAATTCCTTCCACACAGCTGGAGGAGCGTTCGGACCCCTGGATCTTTCCCAACTATCATTCCAGAAAACTGCTAAATCCCGTAACCGATAAGAAGCCAACTCTACTGCCTCCGTATCACTAGCGTGCATAACCCCCGGTGTACGATGAACCTGATCAATAAAAGTCTGTGGGTCCTCCTTGGGGACTGATCCAGTAAACATTGGAGGATCTAGATGAATAAAATCACAAACTCTCGCACTAACCGGTTTATCAGTAACACCGGTATTTTGCCTTTGAGCCTGAGCAGCTACCAAGCTAGTCAACAACTGTACCACAGTCCGCATATCATGGTCTATCGTACCAGATGAAGGAGCTGGATATGCTGGGTGCCTTCTAATATCCTCTGGAGTAGAAGGAGTAAATGAGGTTTGAGACGGCATCTCACTCTGAGGCTCACGTTGGCCTGCTCTAGCGGGAGGCACCTGACTGGTACCCTCTCCCGCAGCTGTATCAAGGCGTCTACTAATCACTTGCTTCCTAGTCGTGGGCATCGCTGAAAAGAACATGGTGAATATTAGAGACGAATACATACGACTTAGCTCTGCGCACGATCTAGAATCAGGAATAGGTAACAACCCTAAAAGTCATGCAGCTTCCTGATTATAAATGTGGCGCGCTACACATCCATAATTAAGACTCTACTAGACACGGCTCATAGACAACCCATAGGACAGACTTGCTCTGATACCACGTTTTTCACGACGCAAAATGGAGGGCCAGGACTGGCACCTAGGTCATAATTGCTGAGCACCAACGCGCATTTTATCTAACTTTTTTTATTATCTATAAGGGCCGATGAGATCAGTATAAATGGTAGACATGAATCCTAAACCAATAACAATGGCAGATAATGGCATGAACAAATATATCATGAGCCGACAAGGCTGTCATGAAACTACGTATAAGGTACGAGCTTGCAAGCTGCCATGAGAGACTATACAACAAAATTTAGTCGACAAGGCAATCTAAACTATAGATGAGTCGACACATGTCTATGAGCCTCCAAAGGAACATAAGTGATGCAACATTGCCGGAACAGGGCCCCGACAATACCCATAACGCCTATAGTAAAAAAATGCATACCAAGATGACGACAAGTCCGGATAAGGGATCTCGCCAATAACCGCTGAAATGGGCAGCCTACTATGGTGGGAGAGCTTCGCCTACCTGTCTATCAGGACCTGCAGCACTACATGAAGCTTCCACAAATAAAAGGATGTCAGTACGAATAAAGTACTGAGTATGTAAGGCAGGAAAGCATAAGTAAGAACAATAATGTAAAAAGGGATAGAGAATATAAAACCTGTAACATCTAGGTACCTCTGAGGGCTACTGACATGAATGCATGATGCATAAATATATATAATATATATATATATATTACTATTAAAACATACGCCTCTGTGGGCATCCTTATCATCATATCGTACCTGGACCTAATAGGGTCGGTAAAAACGTACTCGGCCATCAAAAGACTCGGTAGAATCATACCCGGCCATGTGGAGCTCGGTAAAACCAAACTGAACAATGGTTGAACAATAGGTGCCGCACCAGGCCGACTATAGCGCGGCTCGGTAGAGTAAATAGATACATATATAAGATGCGTGTTGGAGTCATTGGAATCACATTTTGAACCTTTCGGAGTGATGTATGGTCGGTATCTCCGTACACGTTTATTAAGATTAACTCTTCATTGAGAATCTTATAAGAATCAGGAAGTACCAACAACATTGATAACATAAGAATAAGAGAAGTAACATCAACATCAATCGTTCCATAAGAAGGGAAACAATGTAAGTACTGCTAGCCTCTAAGAGTGGAGTACCTTTGGAAGCTCGTTCACTACATTACGCACAACCAAAGTCGTGCAAAAGAAGGAAAGGGATAGCCTCACATACCTTGTATATACTGCGCAATCTCAAGCTATGAAAATGCCACGATTCCTTAGTCTACAATAAGAGAAATGACACTATCGTTATCGTTTAAGCGTCGTAACTATTATGTATCAACCGTAACCTATTTGACGATGAAATGGACAGCACCTCCCCTATTTATATGACTTCCCACAAGTTAAAAAAATCACCAAACAGCCAAAAAACATCAATAATAATCATATTTAGCCTCCCTAAACAGTCCACTAACAACCAACACTACTAGCAAACCTTTCGACATATATCTCACAAGTTCTAGCTTCAACGACTTAGCCGTAACATGGATAATCTTAAATACATGTAGGGTAAGAGGTTTCTTACCTTTAAACAGAAAGAAAAAATCCAATTTGACCTTAATTGACCACGAAATATCCCTCCAATGTTGCAACGAGAACAAGGAAGTGAAGCTAGCAATCAATTAGGGTTTTTCGGCACTGGAATCCCTTTAGAAGGCTTGAAATTACCTAGGGTTGATATTAAAGATTGGGGGAGTATTTTACAGAAAATAAACAACTCAAAACAATTCCCCACACGAGCTGGAACATCCGAAAAATCAGCAACAACAAGAAGAACAAGAAATTTACTAGCGCCACGGGATTCCCGACACTTGATTTGTGTTGTTTGTCCTTTGTTTTAGTCTTGGATCATGAGAGAACCTTTAGAGAGTGTTCTTAGGGTTATAAGGTCTTCATATACCGTAAAATAATGACTTAAAACGGTGTTGAGGCGTGTTATATACATCTACAAGTCTTAACCGCCTATGTGGGCCCCCACCGAGAGCTGCTTGGCGCAGTCTCACGAAAACGCAAATATCTCTCAACTCGGAGATCGTATCGACAAATGGTTTAATGTGTAAGAAACTAGACTCATAGACCTTGAAATTGGTGGGTACATCACCCCATAATTCCAAGTTAATTTGGAGAAAAGCTTAGTGACATTTGACCTAAAGTATGAGTAAAATTATGAACTTAAGTTACGACAACGTTTGTCGACTTTTGTTTCACAACTCATTTGACTTCAAGACTTATGAAACGGATATTATATGATTCAAATACTTTAAAACATAACCTCTTGGTAATATTAGTTACCTCTAGAATTACCCGAAAATGCGAGTTATAACATCTTTGATTCGTTTAACTTTTAGTACTTGTTAACCACTCGTATACACCTTTATATCATTTAAGACCAATAGGACTAAATTATTATCATCTCAAAGATAATATCTTCTCCGGCCTACGTAGACTAACTTACGGGGAAAGCTAACGTATGCAAATGTGGGTTATGACGACCTCCCCCCCCCCTAGAAACATTCGTCCTCGAATGTAAGGGTTTACGAGGAGTCTAACTCATTGTGGATTTCTGACAGAGATTTCCGGCTGAGTTTCCTCTATTAAATGGACACTAGCCAAACCAGCAAGCAGTTAAACCCAACATATGGCCTTACAAGACTATACAAATCATTATACATATGTACATTATCTGCACATCACCATTTAGTATTAAGAAAGAGTATTCTCAAGTTATTGCTTACCTCATAGAGACGTTTCTCCTTCTAATGCGTCATGTGTCCCCCCGACATCCTCATTATCTTCATTCTGGAACAGGTAAGGGTATTTAGACTTCATCTCATCTTCTGCTTCCCATGTCATTTCTTTCATATTATTGTTCCTCCGCAATTCTTTAACGGAAGCTATATCATTTGTTCTCAGCTTGCGGACTTGTCGATCTAATATAGCCACTGGCATTTCTTCATATGATAGATCCTTTGTAACTTGTACATCTTTGATAGGGACGACCTGAGAAAGGTCTCCAATACATTTCCACAACATAGATACGTGGAATATCGGGTGGTCAAATTCCAATTCGGATGGCAATTCTAACTCGTAAGAAACTTGTCCAATTCGTTGAAGAATTTTATATATACCGCGAATTCATTTGATCCTTCTTCCCAAAATGCATAACACCCTTCATCGGTGAGATCTTCATGAAAACCCAATCACCAACCTCAAATTCTAGGTCACGACGTCGGACATCAGGATAAGATTTTTGCCTGCTTTGTGCCGCCTTCAGTCGCTCTTGTATCACTTTCACCTTCTCAATGGCTTGGTGAATCAGACCTAGCCCATACAATTCCGTCTCACCGACTTCGAACCATCCAACTGGTGATCTACATCTCGTCCCGTATAGTGCCTCGTATGGGGCCATTTTAATACTGGAATGGTAGCTATTATTGTAGGCGAATTATATGAGTGCTAGATGATCATCCCAGTTCCCCTTGAAATCTAGAACACATGCTCGTAGCATATCTTCAAGTGTTTGAATGGTACGTTCAGCCTGTCTGTCAGTCTGCGGATGGAATGCCGTGCTGAGATTCACTTGTGTGCCTAAACCCTTCTGAAAAGACCTCCAAAAGGTAGTCGTAAATTGAGCTTCTCGGTCTGATATGATAGATAATGGCACACCATGAAGCCTAACAATCTCCTTGATATACAATTTCGCATAATCTTCAGCTGTGTAAGTTGTCTTAACTGGCAGAAAATGGGCACATTTTGTAAGTCGATCAACTATCACCTAGATGGAGTCAAACATATGATAAGAGTGAGGTAATCCCATAATGAAGTCCATATTAATCACCTCCTATTTTCAAGTCGGAATCTCTATATTCTGAATCAATCCACCTGGTTTCTGATGCTCAATCTTTACTTGTTGACAATTAGGGCAGAGGGCTACAAATTTTGCAATAGACTTCTTCATGTTATCGCACCAATACTGTTCCTTAATGTCATGATACATCTTTGTCGAACCGGGATGGATGGAATATCGGGACTGATGAATCTCAATCATAATTTTCTCTCGCGACCCTGCTACATTAGGCACACATAATCAGCTCTGATATCTAAGTGCCCCATCTCCTCAATCTCAAAAGCCGTAATTTTACACTGCTGAACGCTCTCTCTCAGTTGTACTAAGGTAAGATCTTCATATTGCCGTTCTTTTACCTCAGTTACCAAAGATGATTCTGACGTATTCTGTATAGTAACACCTCCGTCATTAGAGTCTAACATGACTGAGAGCGTCTGCCACAATATTGGCTTTACCGGGATGGTACAATATCTCGACATTGTAATCTTTCAGTAATTCAAGCCACCTACGGTGCCTCATATTCAACTCCTTCTGCTTGAAGATGTATTGTAAACTTTTGTGATTTGTGTAGATGCCAACATGGACACCTTATAAGTAGCGCCACCAAATCTTCAAAGCATATATTACTGCAGCCAATTCCAAATCATGAGTTGGGTAATTATTTTCATGCTTCTTTAATTGTCATGATGCATAAGCAATCACCTTCCCATGTTGCATCAATACGCACCCCAAACCTACACCTGAAGCATCACAATATACCACATACCCTTCTACTCCTTCTGGGATAGTAAGCACTGGTGCGGAGGTCAACCGATTCTTCAGCTCCTGGAAACTATGTTCACAAGTGTCGGACCAATAGAACTTGGTAGCTTTCCGTGTCAACTTAGTCAATGGGGCTGATATAGAGGAAAATCCTTCTACAAACCTCCTATAATATCGTGCTAGCCTTAGACAACTGCATACTTCTGACGGTGTTGTAGATCTTGGCCAATTTTTCACTGCATCGATCTTTTGAATGTCAACACTAATACCCTCGTCAATATCACATGGCCAATGAATGCTACTGAGTTTAGCTAGAATTCACATTTGGAGAGCTTAGCATACAACTTATGATCCCGAAAGGTCTGTAATACTATTCGCATGTGGCCCGTATGTTCTGTCTCTGAACGAGAATACACCACAATGTCATCAATGAATACAATCACGAACACATCGAGAAAGGGCCTGAATACACTATTCATGAGATCTGTAAAAGCTACTGGGGCATTTGTTAGCCCGAACGACATTACAAAGAATTCAAAATGCTCATATATTGTCCAAAAGGATGTTTTTGGAATATCCTTCTCCTTGACCCTCACCTGATGATACCCTGAACGTAAGTCAATCTTGGAAAAATACTTGGCACCCTGGAGTTGGTCAAACAGTTCGTCAATCCTTGGAAGTGGTTATTTGTTCTTTATAGTAAGCTTATTCAACTGTCGATAATCGATACACATCCTTAACGACCCCTCTTTCTTCCGCACGAACAAGACTAGCGCACCCCAAGGTGATGTGCTAGGCCTAATGAAGCCCTTATCCCGTAAGTCCTTCAACTGTGCCTTCAACTCTTGCAACTCAATCGGGGTCATCCTGTATGGAGATAGAGATCGATTGAGTGTTAGGCAACACATCAATGCTAAACTCAATCTCTCTTTCAGGAGGAAGACCTGGGAGTTCATCTGGGAAAACATCTGGAAATTCATTGACCACGGGGATTGATTGTAGAGTAGGCGTCTTCGCCACCGCATCGCTAACGCGAACGAGATGATAAATGTAACCTTTTGAGATCATCTTCCTTGCCCTAAGGTAGTAAATAAACCTACCTTTCGGCATAGCAATGTTCCCCTTCCATGCGATGACCGGTTCACCAGGAAACTGAAATCTAACCATCTTCATACGACAATCAACATTCCATAGCATGAGGCCAACCAGTTCATTCCCATTATCACTTGAAACCAACCATTTCTAACTCAAATAAATTCGCCGAGGTTTGACGAGTACAAATCATCACTGTACAACCTCTATATACCCTTCTAAATCACTGCTTCTCCGATCGGAGTAGATAAAGTGGTTTACTTATTAATTCAGGTTTGACGCCAAACTTATTAGCCACAAAGGGTGTAACATATGATTATGTAGATCCCGGATCAATCAACGCATATACATCATAAGAAAACACAGATAATATACCTGTAACAACGTCCGGAGATGACTCGAGATCCTGTCGACCTACTAGAGCATATGTTCTATTTTGAGTACCACTCGAACTCGACACTGCACCTCTACCTCTACCACGACCTGTCGACTGCTGAAAACCCCGTGCTGGAGGTCGAATGATGAGGAAGAACCAGCCACAGATCCAGTCGGCTAAGCCATACCACCACCTCCTCTGTTAGGACAATCCCGCATATATGGCCAGGCCGTCCGCAAGAATAGCATGCATCGGAACCTCGACGGCACAGTCCAAAGTGGGCCTTGCCGCACTGATCACAACGAGGTGTTGCTCTCGTCTGACAAGCATCCCTATGATATTGTAAGCCTGATGCCCGCGAACTCTGACTTGAACCAGAATAGGTAAATTGATCATACCAAGGCCTCTGGAATCGTGGAGGAGCACTAGCTACAGGTGGAGCCAAACTACTCGAAGGCTGGGGCCTGACACTACATCTGAAGTCACCAGAATACCATGCAAATCTCGCTCTCTTATGCTGGCCCCTATCCTGCTCCCTGTCTGCTCTTTGCTGGCGCTTACGATCCTCTAGTGTCTGGGCATAAGCCTGAATACGGGAAATATCCATGCGCTCTATCAAGGAGGCTGTCATGCACTCATTGATCAGATGTGGTCCCAATCCATTAACGAACGTGTGCACCCTATCGCTCATCTCGGCCACTATATGAGGAGCATACCTTGCTAAAGAATAAAACTGCATACTATAATCTAGCACACTCATATTACCTTGTTGAAGGTTCAAGAACTTATCAGCTCCAGCTCGTCGTATGTCAACTGGCAGGTAGTGACGAAGAAAGGCCTCAGATAGTTGGGAATGATAGTTTTCCCAACTATCATTCCAGAAAACTGCTAAATCCCGTAATTGATAAGAAGCCAACTCTATTGCCTCCGTATCACTAGCATGCATAATCCCCAGTGTACGATGAACCTTATCAATAAAAGACTGCAGGTCCTCCTTGGGGACTGATCTGGTAAACACTAGAGGATATAGATTAATAAAATCACGAACTCTAGCACTAACCGGTTTATCAGCAGCACCGATATTCTGGCTCTGAGCCTGAGCAGCTACCAAACTAGTCAACAACTGTACCGCAGTCCGCATATCCTGGTTTGTAGTACCAGATGGAGGAACTGGAGATGATGGGTGCCTTCTAATATCCTCTGGAGTAGAAGGAGTAAATGAGGTCTGAGACGGCATCTCACTCTGAGGCTCACTTTGGCCTTCTCTGGCGAGAGGCACCTGACTGGTACCCTCTCCCGCAGCTGTATCAAGGCATCTACTAACCACTTGCTTCCTAGTCATGGGCATCACTGAAAAGAACACGGTGAATATTAGAGATGAATACATACGACTCAGCTCTGCGCACGATCTAGAATTAGGAAAAAAGGTAACAACCCTAAATGTCATGCAGCCTCTTGATTATAAACGTGGCGCGCTACACATCATTAATCAAGACTCTACTAGACACAGCTCATAGACAACCCTTAGGACAGACTTGCTCTGATACCACGTTTGTCACAACCCAAACAGGAGGGCCATGACTGGCACCCGGGCCATACTTGCCGAGCACCAACGCACATTTTCACTAACTTTTGTTATATCTATAAGGACCGATGAGATCAGTATAATTGGTAGACATGAATCCTAAAAAACCAACAATGGCAGATAATGGCATGAACATATATATCATGAGACGACAAGGCTGCCATGAAGCTACGTATAAGGTATGAGTTAGCAAGCTGCATGAGAGACTATACAATTAAAATTAGTCGACAAGGAAATCCAAACTATAGATGAGTCAACACATGTCTATGAGCCTCTAATGGAACATAAGTGATGCATCATTGCCGGAACAAGGCCCCGACAATACCCATAATGCCTATAACAAAAAAATGCATACCAAGACCACGGCAAGTCCGGAGAAGGGATCTCGCCAATAACCGCTGAATTGGGCAGCCTACTATGCTGGGGGAGCTTCGCCTACCTGTCTATCAGGACCTGCAGCACTACATGCAGCGTCCACAAATAAAAGGATGTCAGTACGAATAAAGTACTGAGTATGTAAGGCAGGAAAGCATAAGTAAGAACAATAATGTAAAAAGGGATAGAGAATATACAACCTGTAACATCTAGGTACCTCTGAGGGCTACTGAAATGAATGCATGATGCATATATATATATATAGATACATAAACTTTTAAAACATACGCCTATGTGGGCATCATTATCATCATATCGTACCCGGCCCTAATAGGGTCGGTAAAAACGTACTCGGCCATCAAAAGGCTCGGTAGAATCATACCCGGCCACGTGGAGCTCGGTAAAACCCAACTGAGCAATGGTTGAACAATAGGTGCCGTACCCGGCCGACTATAGCACGGCTCGGTAGAGTAAAGTAGATACATATATAAGATGCGTGCTGGAGTCATTGGAATCACATTTTGAACCTTTCGGAGTGACGTAAGGTCGGTATCTCCGCACACGTTTATTAGGATTAACTCTTCATTAAGAATCTTATAAGAATCGGGAAGTACCAACAATATTGATAACATAAGAATAAGAGAAGTAACATCAACATCAATCGTTCCATAAGAAGGGAAACAATGTAAGTACTGCTAGCCTCTAAGAGTGGAGTATCTTTGAAAGCTCGTTCATTACATTACGCACAATCAAAGTCGTGGAAAAGAAGGAAAGGGATAGCCTCACATACCTTGTATATACTGCCCAATCTCAAGCTATGAAAATGCTACGATTCCTTAGTCTACAATAAGAGAAATGACACTATCGTTATCGTTTAAGCGTCATAACTATTATGTATCAACCGTAACCTATTTTACGATGAAACAGACAGCAACTTCCCTATTTATATGATTTCCCACAAGTTAAAACAATCACCAAAAATCCCAAAAAACATCAATAATAATCATATTGAGCCTCCCAAAACAGTCGACCAACCAACAACATTACTAGCAAAACTTTCGACATATATCTCACAAGTTCTAGCTTCAACGACTTAGCCGTAACTTGGATAATCTTAAATACATGTAGGGTAAGAGGTTCCTTACCTATAAATAGAAAGAAAAAAATCCAATTTGACCTTAATTGACCATGAAATATCCCTCCAATGTTGCCACAAGAACAAGAAAGCGAAGCTAGCAATCAATTAGGATTTTTCGGCACTGGAATCACTTTAGAAGGCTTGAAATCACCTAGGGTTGATATTAAAGATTGAGGGAGTATTTTACAGAACATAAACAACTTAAAACAACCCCCCACACGAGCTGGAACATCACAAAAATCAGCAACAACAAGAAGAACAAGAAACTTACTAGCGCCACGGGATTCCCGACACTTGATTTGTGTTGTTTGCCCTTTGTTTTAGTCTTGGATCATGAGAGAACCTTGAAAGAGTGTTCTTAGGGTTCTAAGGTCTGCATATACCGTAAAATAATGACTTAAAACGGTGTTGAGGCGTGTTATATACATATACAAGTCTTAACCGCCTATGTGGGCCCCCACTAAGAGCTGCTTAGAAACTAGACTCATAGACCTTGAAATTGGTGGGAATATCACCCCGTAATTCCAAGTTAATTTGGAGAAAAGCTTAGTGACATTTGACCTAAAGTATGAGTATAATTATGAACCTAAGTTGCGACACCGTTTGTCGACTTTTGATTCACAACTCGTTTGACTTCAAGACTTATGAAATGGATATTATATTATTCAAATACCTTAAAACATAACCTCTTGGTAATATTTTTTACCTCTAAAATTATCCGAAAATACGAGTTACAACATCCTTTTGATTCGTTTAACTTTTAGTACTTGTTAACCACTCGTATACACCTTTGTATCATTTAAGACCAATAGGACTAAATTATTATCATCTCAAAGATAATCTATTCTCCGGCCTACGTAGACTAACTTACGGCGAAATCTGACGTATGCAAATATGGGTTATAACAACCTCCCCCCCCCCAGGAACATTCGTCCTCGAATGTATGGGTTTACGAGGAGTCTAACTCATCGTGGATTTCTGACAGAGATTTCCGGCTGAGTTTCCTCTATAAAATGGACACTAGCCAAACTTGCAAGCAGTTAAACCCAACATATGGCCTTACAAGACTATACAAAGCATTATAGATATGTACATTATATGCACATCACCATTTAGTATTAAGAAAGAGTATTCTCAAGTTATTGCTTACCTCATAGAGACGTTTGTCCTTCTAATGCGTCATGTGTCCCCCCGACATCCTCGTTATATTCATTCTGGAACAGGTAAGGGTATTTAGACTTCATCTCATCTTCTGCTTCCCATGTCATTTCTTTCGTATTATTGTTCCTCCGCAATTCTTTAACGGAAGCTATATCATTTGTTCTCAGCTTGCGGACTTGTCGATCTAATATAGCCACTGGCATTTCTTCATATGATAGATCCTTTGTAACTTGCAAATCTTTGATAGGGACGACTTGAGAAGGGTCTCCGATACATTTCCACAACATAGATACATGGAATATCGGATGGAAAATTCCAATTCGGATGGCAATTCTAACTCATAAGAAACTTGTCCAATTCGTTGAAGAATTTTGTACGGCCCGATATACCGTGGATTCATTTTACCCTTCTTCCCAAAATGCATAACACCCTTCATCAGTGAGATCTTCATGAAAACCCAATCACCAACCTCAAATTCCAGGTCACGAGGTCGGACATTGGGATAAGATTTTTGCCTGCTTTGTGCCGCCTTCAGTCGCTCTTGTGTCACTTTCACCTTCTCAATGGCTTGGTGAATCAAATATGGCCCATACAATTCCGTCTCACCGACTTCGAATCATCCAACTGGTGATCTACATCTCGTCCCATATAGTGCCTCGTATGGGGCCATTTTAATACTGGAATGGTAGCTATTATTGTAGGCGAATTATATGAGTGCCAGATGATCATCCCAGTTCCCCTTGAAATCTAGAATACATGCTCGTAGTATATCTTCAAGTGTATGAATGGTACGTTCAACCTGTCTGTCCGTTTGCGGATGGAATGCCGTGCTGAGATTCACTTGTGTGCCTAAACCCTTCTGAAATGACCTCCGAAAGTTAGCCGTAAATTGAGCTCCTCGGTCTGATATGATAGATAATGGAACACCATGAAGCCTAACAATCTCCTTGATATACAATTTCGCATAATCTTCAGCTGTGTAAGTTGTCTTAACTGGCAGAAAATGGGCACATTTTGTAAGTTGATCAACTATCACCTAGATGGAGTCAAACTTATGATAAGAGCGAGGTAATCCCATAATGAAGTCCATATTAATCACCTCCCATTTCCAAGTCGGAATCTCTATATTCTGAATCAATCCACCTGGTTTCTGATGCTCAATCTTTACTTGTTCACAATTAGGGCAGAGGGCTACAAATTCTGCAATAGACTTCTTCATGTTATCCCACTAATACTGCTCCTTAATGTCATGATACATCTTTGTAGAACCGGGATGGATGGAATATCGGGACTGATGAATCTCAATCATAATTTTCTCTCGCAACCCTGCTACATTAGGCATACATAATCAGCCCTGATATCTTAGTGCCCCATCTCCTAATCTCAAAAGCCATAATTTTACACTGCTGAACGCTCTCTCTCAACTGTACTAAGGTAGGATCTTAATATTGCCGTTCTTTTACCTCTATTACCAAAGATGATTTTGACGTATTCTATATAGTAACACCTCCGTCATCAGAGTCTAACAATCTGATTCTCATAAACCCTTGTCTACTTCCCTCAATGTGTACTAGGCTCCCATTGACTTATGACTGAGAGCGTATGCCACAACATTGGCTTTACCGGGATCGTACAATATCTCGAAACGTCGACTTGCTTTCAAGTTCAAAAATTTAAGCTCAATACCGATAAAATAATAGCCAGCATGAAAAATTTACTCTCTATGTCTACATGTCAAATATGCATGTCACATATAATACATCACAATAATAACCAAGTACTTGCACTCTCAGAGTACTCAATCTCACCGAGCACGCTCAATTACTCATAACTCTCTATCGCTCTGCACATTCAATCACTCAACACTCTAACTCAGCACTCAATGGTACCTGCGCTCACGCTGGTAGGTTAGACTCCGGGCATGCAGTCTGATTCCATAAATGTGTTAATAAAGAATGCTGCGGCGTGCAACCCGATCCCATAAATTTCACTGACAAGCTGGCGCTCAGGCCCCAACTTAGTCATCAATCTCACCAGCCTCTCGGGCTCACAAATCTCATGCCAATCAGCCCAAACTATAATAACATGATGTAATGATAACAGAGACTGAGATATTATATGTAAATGATGAATGTGACTAAGTACATAATTGCAAATTTAAACAAATAACTCAACAACAAAAATGACCTCAGTGGGTCCCAACAGAATAAACATATAGCTTCAATATGATTTCTAACATGGATCACAACTCAATTATTCTAACACACAGGGATTACATGAATAACAACAAGATTTGATAACTATGCAGTTCCACGAAATCAACCGCATCTGAATTACCACGACGCATGCCCACACGCCCGTCACCTAGCATGTGCGTCACCTCAATGCCAACCACTTAACACGTATTTCAGAGATTCATACCCTCAGTATCGAGTTTTGAAGTGTTACTTACCTTAAATCGCAATCACAACTCCAACAAGCCCTTACCTCGCGAATTGGCCTATGAATGACTCGAATCTAGCCACAAACAACTTAATACAATCAATACAAGCTATAGGAATTGATTCCATACGATAAAGCTAAGTTCTTTAACCAAATTCCAAAAATCAAGCCCAGGCTCACGTCTCGGAACCCAACCTAACTTACAAAATCCTAATACCCATTCAATAATTAGTCCAACCATACTAAAATTATTCAATTCAGACCTCAACGTCTTTAAAATCCTCAAAATATAGCTTATGAAGTTTTCATAAATTTCCCTAATTTTTGCAACCCAAAACGCTAATTAAATGGTAAATACAATGACAGATTCATGTATAATAATCAAATCCGAGTTAGGATCAGTTAGCCCAATCAACTCCTTGAAAATCTCTTCAAAAATCGCCCAAAACTGAGTCTCTAGCTCAAAAGATAAAAATTGAACAAAACCCTCGATTTGGAAATAATATACTGCTGTCTAGTTGTCGTCCTTCGCAAACGCGGAAATTGGCTCGCGTTCGCGAAGCACAAAAATCTCAGCTGCCAAAAAGACCACATGACCAGTGCCTACCCAAATGGCGACCCCTCACCCGTGAACACGAAGGCTTAAATGCCTGGTGCCCGAGCAGCCTCATCCTTCTACGCGAACGCGAATCCCCTCTCGCGATCACGATGCACAAACTCGTTCGCAAACGCCAAGAACAAAATCCTCTTGGACCTAAGCAACACTACATGAAGCAATCCCTTCATCGCGAACGCGATCCCTTCATCCCGACACGATCAACGATGAAGGCTGCACCAGACACTAGATCATCAGTCCTAAAAGGCCAAAACTCAATCTGAATCAATTAGAATCTCACACGAGGCCCCCGGGACTCTATCTAAACATATAAGCACATCCTGAAATATTATACAAACTTCGTCGAGGCCTAAAATCACATCAAATAACATCAAAAACACAAATCGCACTCCAATTCAAGTCTAATGAACTATTGATCTTCCAACTTCAAAAACCAATGTCGAAACACACCAAATCAATTTCGATTAACCTCAAATTTTACATACAAGTCATAAAATGACACAACAGACATATTCTAACTTTCGAAACAAAATTTCAAGCCCGGTAATAACAATGTCAACTCTCGATCAAATTTCTCAACTTTCCAAACCTTCAACTTTCCAACTTTCACCAATTCAAGCCAAAACGATCTACAAACCTCCAAATCAATATCCGGACACACTCCTAAGTCCAAAATCACCATAGGAGCTATCAAAACCATCAAAACTCCATTTCGGAGGCATTTACACATAAGTTAATATCAGGTTAACTCTTTCAACTTAGGCTTCCACCATTAGCACTATGTGTCCCAATTCATTTCAGAACATCCTTGGAACCAAACCAACCACCTCGGCAAGTCACATAACAACAAACGAACATAGAATAAGCAACGGATGGGGGAACAATGCTACAATACTCAAAACAACCGGCCTATTCATTACAGACTAGCTCTGAAGAGGTAAGCATCTTGCTAGCTTTGGTTTGAGGGAATTTTCCTTATAAATGATACTGTTTGCTATATGTGGGACTAATGTATATCCGAGGTAACGAGCATTGTAACGACCCGACTGGTCATTTCGATCATTTTCATTCTGTTTGTTGCTTTGAAGTCTTGAGTAGCTTCATATGATATATTATGACTTGCGTGTATGGTCGATTGTGGTTTACGAGTGGTTCGTGATTGATTTGGTAGAATGATTTTCAATTTTGAAGCATTAAGTTGGAAGACTTGACCGAGTTTGACTTTTGTGTATTTGATCTCGGATTAGAGTATTGATGATTCCTTAGGTTCGTATGGTGATTTTGGACTTAGGAGTATATAGGGATTCGTATTTGGATGTTTCTAGAAAATTTTGGCTCTATTTGCTGAAAGTTTGCAATATAAATGTTCGGAAACTTCATAGGTTTGACTTGGGTGGGATGACTTTGATGTTATCGTGTTCAGATTTTTACTTCGGGGCTTAAAATAGGTCTGTTTTATCATTTAAGACTTCTGAGCAGTTTCTTCGAGTTGGTTTGATGGGAATTAGACGCTTGGTTGTGATTTTGGAAGTTCTTGAGTTTCATTGTGATTTTTGATACGTTTTGGCATTCGATTCGTGATTTTATATGTTACTTTGATGAACCGAGCACACGAGCCAGTTTGTATGAGGTTTATGTAGTTGTTGGTATAGTTGGATGGGATTTCGGGACCTCAGGTGAGATTCAAGGTGGTTTAGGATTATTTCAGATGGTTTTTCTGGTTCTGATCTGTTTGCGGTCTAATGAGATTCATAATCGCAGAGTGTACATCGATATCGTGTAGAGTAGTGTCACGACCACAACTTCCTACCTTAGGAAATCATGACGGCACCTAGTCTCTATGACTAGGTAAGCCTAACATGCATAGAGAAATAGCAGAAATAAAATAAAAGCTCAAATTTAAACCATTAAACTATTATAATAAATCACAACATCGCAACTGACAAATAAATCTCCAAGATCTGGTAGAACTGAGCTATAAGCTCTACAGAATATTTTAAAGTGTCTACTACAACACTGGCTGATAAAGGAAACATCAACAATGAGAAGGTAACGGAAAGTGACCCCGAGGCCTACGAAGGTCGGGCAGGTATACCTTCAACTCTCCGAAAAGTAGCTAACCAATCAATCTTAAGCATCGAGCACGGGCAGACGTACCTGGATCTACACAAAAGATGTGCAGAAGCGTAGTATGAGTACACCACAACGGTACCCGGTAATCATCAAGCCTAACCTAGGTAGAGTAGTGACAAGGCTATGTCAAGATACCTACTAGGACATGATAAACATAACGAAATATAATAATGAGATGAAATTGAAAGCGGCGAAATGAATGATAACAAAGCAGTTTAGTAGCGTAAAGTAATGACAATTTTTAAGCAAAAAGGCAACGAGAAGAAAACACGGACAGGGAAGTATAAAGTAACAAGAACTATTCAACCAATAAATCTTTTCAATATGATATGCACAACAAGAATGACAACCGAGGTACCGCCTCGTATGCACATTTCTCAACTTCAACCACAATCTTTCCTTATAACATAGCATGAGCCTTTACATCTAGTTTTAAAAATCATTTTTCCCAAAATAGCTTCATGTCTTTTAGCCCACCTTATCTCATTGCGTGGCTTCAAGTAGTTCCCCTACTAGCAACACACGTATCAATCCCACCTTATCTCACTGCATGCGTATCAACCCCTAGCCTTATATACACCGCATGCGTATCTATATCACAACACAATCACAACTTGCACCACAAGTTCCTATATGCCACAACTTGCCACAAAGTCAACAATATCAATGTTTCTACAACAATAGCCCATGGCTCAACCACAATGTGTACAAGAATCTCAACAAATATCAAAATAAAAATGAATAGCTGAACAAGAAAGATATCTCAACAATTAATAATTCGCCTCAATGTTATAACGGCTTTTACGACTTTAACACCAACAACTCAACAAGAAGATATTCCATGAAATAACAACTTATAAGTAAAGTAATTCAACAATTAAAGAAGAAACAAGACAATAAGGAGGGCAATAACTTCAACTAAAGCATATAAGAGCAAAATAACAAGTAAGAGGTAGAACAAGTGTTAACAATGTAAAATAAAGCATGTAAAGGTAGATAACACTTATAAGGGTATATTAACAATGAAAGATATTATGTCAATTCAATTAAAGGCACGGAAAGAGTCTAAATAACCTAAACCAGTCAAATACCACATATAGCCCATGTACGCACTCGTCACCTCGCGTATACGTCTTCCACATAATAGAAATAACACATTCAACCCATGTCCTAAGGAGTAGTTTCACCCACAAAATGGTAGGCAAGATACTTATCTCAAACAAGCTAAATCAGCCCACGAGTAAGCCTTATCCGCGAAAATCCAATTCCGAACGGCTCGAATCTAGCAAAAATAACTTAATATCATAAATACAAACCATTGGAAACTATTCCAGATAATAAAGTGTTTAATCTTTAAAGACATTCAAAAAGTCAACTCAAAAGATCAACCACGAGCCCACACCTCGGAACCTGACCAAAGTTACAAAATCAGAATACCCATTCAATAAGGAGTCCAACCCTAGTAAAATTATCCAATTTCGACCTCAAATCGACCTTCAAACTCTCAATTATAGTTTAGGAAGTTTTCGCAAAAATCCCCAATTTGTTTCTAACTCAAAACACTAATTAAATGAAAAAAATGATGATGGATTCATGAATAGTAAGCAAATGCGAGTCAAAAACATTTAACCTAATCCAATCCTTGAAAATCCCCTCCAAAATCGCCCAAAACCGTGCTCTATAACTCAAACTATGGATAGTGAAACAAAACCCTCAATTTCTCTATTTCTAGCTAGCGATTTCCACTTCTGCGGGGACTAGATCTCTTCTGAGACTCCGCTTTTGCGGTTAAATTTCCGCACTTGCGGTTTCCACTAAGGCACCCGACCAAGTGCACTTGTGGGACTGCTCCTACGGTCTTGCCTCCGCTCCTGCGAGTCTGCTTCTGCGGCAAGCTCACTGCACCTGCGGAACCTGTGCACCAGGCCATTCGCTTATGCGGCTCATAGGCCGCTTCTGCGGTTCCACACCTGTGGCCCAAAGTGCACAGGTGCTATTGCAGTAGCACTCAGCAGGCCTCCAAAATCCATCAAGTCTCCAATGAGTACGAACTCAACCCGAATCACACCCCGGGCCCCTGGGATCCCGTACGAACATACCATCAAGTATCAAAACACATAACCAACCTACTCGAGGACAAAAATCACATAACAACATCAGATCTATGAATCGCACCCCATTTCAAGCCTATTGAATCAATGATCATTAAACTTCTAAAATTAATGTCAACTTGTACTAAACCAATTCCGATTGACCTCAAATTTCGCATGCATGTCATAAATGACACAACGGACCTATTCCAACTCCTGAACAAAAATCCAGACCCGTTACCGATAAAGTCAACTCTCGGTTAAACCTCTCAACCTTCCAAACCTTCAACTTTCTAGCCTTCTAAAATTCAAACCAAAACGACCTACGGGCCTCCGAATCAATGTCCCGACATGCGCCTAAGTCCAATATTGCCATACAAAACTATCAGAACCATCAAAACTCCATTACGGAGTCGTCTACACAAAAGTCAAACTCCGGTAAACTCTTTCAGTTTAAGTTTCCAACTTTGGGACTAAGCGTCCCAATTCACTCCGAAACTCACATGAAACCAAACCAACCACCCCGGCAAGTCATATTCCCATAATTAACATAGAGGAGGCAATAATTAGGGGAACAAAGCTAAAATACTCAAAACGGCCCGCAGGGTCATTACATCCTCCCCCTCTTAAAACAATTGTTCGTCCTTGAACGAGTATAGAGACATACCTGAAGTGATGAAAAGAAGAGGATAATGGCTACGCTTATCATGCTTGGTCTCCAAGTCGCCTCCTCGACTGGTTGACCCGTCTATTGAACCTTCACTGAAGCAATGTTCTTTGATCTCAACTCAACCCGTGTGCGTAGCTCACGCTGCACAGCTCGCCAGAAGTGCGATGTAAATTACGTGCTCCGGTCAAAGATAATGGATACCGACACACCATGATGTCGAACAATATCGCAAATATAGATATGAGCCAGCTGCTCTGAGGAGTAGGTAGTCACCAACGAAATGAAATGAGCTGACTTGGTTAACCTATCCACAATCACCGATACATCCTCAAATTTCTTCAAGGTCCATGGGAGCTCAACAACGAAATCCATGGTAACACGCTCCCACTTCCACTCGAGAATCTCAAGTCTTTGAAGTAAACCGCTCGACCTCTGATGCTCATCCTTCACTTGATGACAATTTAGGCCTCGAGCCACATACTCCACTATATCTTTCTTAATTCTCCTTCGCTAATAGTGTTGCCTCCCGGATGAATAGAGTATCGCGAATTGTGGGCCTACTCAATGATCAGCTCACGTAACCTATCTACATTGGGCACACATAACTGGCATTGCATTCGCAACGTGCAGTCATCTCCGATAGAAACCTCATTCGCATCGCCGTGCTGTACTGTGTCTATAAGGGCAAGCCAATAGGGGTCGTCATACTGACGCTATCTAATGCTCTCATATAAAGAATACCGAGAAACCGCACAAGCAAGAACCAAGCTGGGCTCTGAAACATCCAATCTAACAAACTGATTGGCCAAGGCCTAAAAATATGTGGCTATTGGCCTCTCTACGGCCAGTAGATATGACAAAATACCCATACCCTCCGCTTTTCGACTCAAGGCATCAACCGCCATATTGGACTTCCCGGGATGATACAAAATAGTAATATCGTAGTCTTTAAGCAACTCTAACTATCTTTGCTCCCTTAAATTAAGATCTTTTTGCTTGAATAGATGCTGGAGACTCCGCTGGTCGGTATAAATCTGACATGAAACACCGTACAAGTAGTGCCTCCAAATCATCACAGAATGAACAATAGTTGCCAATTCCAAGTCGTGGACACGATAATTCTCCTCTTGAACCTTCAGCTGCCGAGATGCGTAGGCAATCACCCTACCGTCTTGCATCAACACTACGCCAAGGCCAACACGTGACGCATCACAATACACAGTGTAAGACCCCAAACCCGTAGGCAAAACCAACAATGGGGCTGTAGTCAAGGCAGTCTTGAGGTTTTGAAAGCTTACCTCACACTCCTTGGACCATCTGAAAGGAGCACCGTTCTGGGTCAATCTAGTCATAGGTGCAGCAATGGATGAGAAACCTTCTCTGAAATTAGGGTAATATCTGACAAACTAAGAAAACTCCGAATCTTAGTAGCTGAAGATGGTATGGGCCAACTCTAAACCGCCTCAATATTCTTCAGATCTACCTTGATCCCCTCACTCGACACCACATGCCCCAATAATGCCACCGAATCAAGCCAGAATTCAAACTTTGAGAATTTTGCATATAGCTTCTTCTCTTAATGTTAGAAACACGATCCTCAGATGCTGCTCATGATCCTCCCGACTGCGGGAGTACAACAAGATGTCTTCCATAAACAAAATGATGAATAAATCAAGATATGGATGGAATAAGATGTTCATCGTGTGCATAAATGGTGCTGGAGCATTGGTCAGCCTAAATGACATCACAAGGAACTCATAGTGACCATACCAAGTCCTGAAAGCAGTATTCGAAGTATCGGGATCCAAATCTTCAACTGATGATACCCTAAACTCAAATCAATCTTTGATAACACTTTAGCACCCTATAGCTGGTCAAATAAGTCATCAGTGCGTGGTAATGGGTACTTATTCTTTATTGTAACCTTGTCCAACTAATGATAATCAATACACATGCGTATAGAACCATCCTTCTTCTTCACAAATAGACCTAGAGCACTCAATGGCGTAACACTAGGCCAAATGAAACCCTTACCAAGCGACTCCTACAGCTGCTCCTTCAACTCCTTCCACTCTGCTAGTGCCATACGATATGGTGGGATAGAAATGGGCTGAGCGACCGGCAATAAGTCAATTCCAAAACCGATATCAACCGGGAAAAATAGGTAACCTGAGACCTTAGAATAGTCTAAGCACGACTAGAAGCTGGAAGTGCTGAATGAACAGGGCGGCTCAAATAGCTTCTACCATGATGGGCTGTAGTTGGGGCACAGGCACCACTATATCCCCAGAATATCAACTGGAGTAGCGACATGGAGCCTGAGTAGTCTGTGGAGGTACACCCTTCCTCGGTCTGGGGGACTCTCTCACCATCTAGTGTCGCCACACTTAAAACAATCTCTTGGTGGCATGGCTACTAAAGTTGACTCCGGCCTGGTAAGCTAGACTAGCTGCTGAAGGCACCCCGTGCAGGAGGTGCACTAGATAGTGGCTGAGAAAAATAGGCAACCTGAGACCTTAAAATAGTCTAAGCATGACTAGAAGCTGGAAGTGCTGAATGAACCGGGCGGCTCAAATAGCTTCTACCATGATGGGCTGTAGTTGGGGCACATGCACCACTATATCCCCCAGAATCTCAACTGGAGCAGCGACATGGAGCCTGAGTAGTCTGTGGAGGTACACCCTTCCTCAGTCTGGGGGAGTCTCTCACCATCTAGTGTCGCCACACTTCAAACAATCTCTTGGCGGCATGCCTGCTAAAGTTGAATCCGGCCTGGTAAGCTAGACTAGCTGCTGAAGGCACCCTGTGCAGGAGGTGCACTAGATAGTGGCCGAGAAAAATAGGCAACCTGAGACCTTAGAATAGTCTAAGCACGAATAGAAGCTGGAAGTGCTGAATGAACCGGGCAGCTCAAATAGCTTCTACCATGATGGGTTGTAGTTGGGGCACAGGCACCACTATATCCTCCACAATACCCATGGTACGGAGAATATGGTGGAACTTCTATAGAAAATCTTCTACATCCTCTGTAGCTAGGCCGCTGTAAGTAGGAGGATGATACTTCATAAACCTCTCAAGTCTAATCTGCTCCTCCTCGGATGCCACTTCCCTAACCTCGGGTTGAACTGGAACAACAGACTGTGCTGGCATAACCCGGGACCTGATCAACATGCACCCTTTCTCTAGAGTACGGGCTGCAGGAATCTGGGCTTCTCCTCCAGCCTGAAATGTAGCTGGTGCAAGTGGAATCAGCCCCACCTAAGTAGAGTACCGAACATGCTCAAGAACCATGCTAGAGTCTCTTGAAATGCAGGGGTGAGAACAGACACCTCGGGTGTCTGTCCTCCAATTGGTGGTACTGGTGGCTCCTCAGTCGCTGCTTGGGCCGATGCTCTAGCTCCACCACGTGCCTCTCCTCGTCCTCTACCCTGGCCCCGACCTCTCGCTGGCTCAAGTAGGGGGTGCGGGTGTCTGATCATAAGATACGGCAGTGCGTGTCCTCAACATCCGTGAGATAATAGAAAGACAAATATCCAATATTTCAAAGTCAACAAATTTGCACGATAAGATATCAAAGAAATGGAGTTTTTCCTAATAGTTATGTAGCTTCTCGAAGATAAGTACAGACGTCTCCATACCAATCCGCCAGTCTCTACTAAGCCTACTTGTTACTCGTAACACCTACAAACCTAGAGCTTTGATACCAACTCGTCACGACCCCAACTTCCAACCTTAGGATGTCATAATGGCACCTAGTCTCTAAGACTAGGTAAGCCTAACATGGATAGAGAAATAGTGGAAATAAAAATTAAAGCTTAAAGCATAAAACAATAATAATAAATCTCAACAGCACATATGACAAATAACTCCCCAAAATTTGGTGGAACTGAGTCATAAGCTCCACAGAATATACTAAAACGTCAACTACAACACTGACTGATAAAGTAAATATCAACAATCAGAAGGTAAAAGAAGGTGACTCCGAGGCATGCGGACGCCGGGCAGGTATACCTTGAAGTCTTCTAAAAGCAGCTAACCAATCAATCTCTAGCATCCAACACGAGCAGACATACTTGGATCTGCATAAGAGATGTACAGAAGCGTAGTATGAGTCAACCACAATGGTACCCAGTATGTATCAAGCCTAACCTCAGTAGAACAGTGACGATGCCAGGTGAAGAAACCTACTAGGCCATGATAAACATAACAAAATATAATAACGAGAAAAAATGGAAAGCGGAGAAATGAATGATAACAAAGCAGTTTAGTAATGTAAACTAATGAACGAGTTTTAAGCAAAAAGGCAACAAAAAGAAAACACATAATGAGAACCATAAATAACTAAATATGGACAAAACTGGTTAGACAAGGAAGAACAAAAGTAAGAGGAACTATTCAACCAATAAATCTTTTCAATATGATATGCACAACAAGAATCACAAAATTGAGGTACCGCCTCGTATGCACATTTCTCAATTTCAATCACAATCTGTCCTTATAACACCGCGTGAGCCTTTACATTTAGTTTTAAAAATTATTTTTCCCGAAATAGCTACACGCGGTTTAGCCCACCTTACCTCACCGCGTGGCTACAAGTAGTACCCCTACTAGCAACACGCGTATCAATCCTACCTTATCTCACCGCATGCGTATCAACCCCTTGCCTTATACCACCACATGCGTATCAACGTCACAACACAATCACAACTCGCACCACAAGTGCATATATGCAACGAGTTGTCACCTCACGAACACGTCTTCCACATAACACAAATAGCACATTCAACCCAAGTCCTAATGGGTAGTTTCTCCCAAACAAAGGCAAAATACTTACCTTAAACATGCTAAATCAACCCACTAGTAAGCCCTTTCTGAGAAAATCCAACTCCGGACGGCTCGAATCTAGCCAAAATAACTTAATACCACTAATACAAATCATAGGAAACTATTCCGGATAATAAAGTTGCAATCTTTATGGAAATTCAAAAAGTCAACCCAAAAAGTCAACCCGAGCCCGCACCTTGAACCGGACCAAATATACAAAATCCAAACACCCAATCAATAATGAGTCTAACCATACTACAATTAACCAATTCAAACCTCGAATCGACCTTCAAATCCTCAATTTATAGTTTAGGAAATCTTCACAAAACTCCCAAATTTGTTTCCAACTCAAAACACTAACTAAATGATAAAAACAATGATATATTAATGAATAATAAGAAAATACGATTCAAAAACAAATACCCTGAGCCAATACTTGAAAATCCCCAATCGTGCTCTCTAACTCAATATATGGATAATGAAACAAAACCCTCGATTTCTCTATTTCTGCCAAGCGATTTACCCTATTGCGGAGACAAGACGATGCTTCTGCGGTTAAAGTTGTGCACCTCCGGATTCCACTAAGGCACCCGACCAAGAGCACCTACGGCTAAGGTTGCACACCTGCGAGACCGCTTCTGCAGTCCTGCCTCCGCTCCTGCGAGTCCGCTTCTACAGAGAGCTCACCGCACTCGCGGAACCCGTGCACCAGGCCAACTTTTGCTTCAGCAGCACATGAGACACTTTTGTGGTTCCGCACCCACTACCCAAAATGCACAGGTGCGGTTGCACTAGAACTCAACAGGCCTCAAAATCCATTTAGTCTCCAATGAGTCGGAACTCAAACCAAATCACACCTGGGGGCCCCCGCACCCCGACCGAACATACTATCAAGTCCCAATACACATAAAGAACCTACTCGAGGCCAAAAATCACATCAAACAATATCAAATATACAAATCGCACCTCATTTCAAGCCTATTGAATCAATGATCATTCAAATTCTAAAATTAATTCGATTCGCACGAAACCAACTCCGATTGACCTCAAATTTTGCATACAAGTCATGAATGACACAACAGACCTATTCCAACTCCTAGAACTAAAATCTAGACCCGATATCAACAAAGTCAACTCTCGATCAACCTCTCAACCTTCTAAACATTCAACTTTCCAACTTTTGCCAATTCAAGCCAAAACGACCTGTGGGCCTCCAAATCAATATTCGGACATACGCATACATCCAAAATCTCCATCCGAAGCTATTGAAACCATCAAAACCCCGTTTCAGAGTCGTATACGCAAAAGTCAAACTACGATTAACCTTTGCAACTTAATAGTGTGGATAAAGATCCACACTATTGCAACTCTTTCAACTTAATAGTGTGGATAAGGATCCATGCCTCTAGGCTCACCTTCTCATGTTTCTCTCTTGATAGTGTAGAAGCTGTATGAGGAAAACTAGCTAGTGTTTGATTTGGTTACTGTATTTCTTTGCTTCTTGCAATTTCCTTGGATGTATACATGATGTTGTTGCATATCTTCTCTATTTGCTAGCTCTAGAGTGTGTACATGCCTTTATGCATATCTTCTGTATATGCTATCGTACTTGATTAGACAAGACATGGTGCATATCTTCTCTATATGTGAATCCGTGTGACTTGACCTTTTTAATCATGCATATCTTCTCAACGTGCAATTGTTGAAGGATTAACTGATGTTTCACGCATATCTTCTCTATATGCATGTTTGATGATTTAATGATATTGGATGCATATCTTCTCTATATGGCGGATTTATAATTGACATCAAGCTGGGCACTTTATCTCATGTGTACTGAGACGGCTTTAATTGTAATTTATGACTTGATAATATTATTGTTGTGTACTTGTGAGAATTATGAACTGATGAGATTATTAGCGAGTATCATTAATTATTCTCTCCACTATTACTTTGTCGAGCTTAGTTATGGTACTTGTTGAGTAAATGGTGTCGGTTGTACTCACACTACATTTCTGCACCTTGCGTGCATAAATTGGAGCTGAGATGTTGTGGATGACGGAAGCTTGCGTTGAAGATATACCTATTTTCCAGATATAGCTACACTTCTACCTGGTAGTTTTAGATTCGTTCTCTGTTTACATATATATTCCAATAGATGTTGTATTTATGTTCGTACCATCTTTGTAAACATAAAGCTTATGGCTCGTGACCTTAACTATCAATCCTTGGGTTAATGTATGAAAACTCAGTTATTTCATTTATTAATTATTTATGATCCTCAGTAGAATTGTGTAACTATTGTTTGAATTACCCAGTGGGTTTGGTTAAGTGCTATCACGACTAGGTGAAATTTGGGTCATGACAAGTTGGTATCAGAGCTGTAGGTTCATAGGTTCTAGGAGTTGTCTAGCAGAGTTTTGCGGATTGGTATGATGACGTCAATACTTATCTTCGAGAGGCTACAGGGCATCTAGGAAACTTCCCATTTTTCTTTCTTTAACGTGTGACGTTGATTCAGCTTGAAGAATATAAGTTTGATTTCCTTCCATCCCCTCGTATGTTATGTCGAGCGCTCGGTATCAGCTGTGCATCGAAGGTTTGTGACATCGTGGATGAGGTGCTAGATGTGTTTTCTATGTTGTGAAGCTAGGACAGTCTGGAGGACTTGAGGCTAGGTTCAGATTGCATCTTTGACTTGGTAGTTTCAGTTGTGTGAACATGTGCATTGGACTTATATGTCCAGTAGAGTCCCTAGGATTGGGATTGATGATTTAGTGAGTTGCAAGGTAGCTATATGCTGAGGATTATGTGGCTGCGGACTATGCTTAGATGGTTCAGATATGTTGGGAAGGATTCTCTTCGGATGCCAAGGGTTATGGATGCTTGATTTCTATCTTGACGTGTTGTTCAGTCTCAGGTTATGAGTGTGTTGAGGGACCTTTCAGTTTTTCATTTGTGGAATGAAGTATATTCTTATGTCTTGTTGATAAGCTTAGACTCGGGAGGATTAAGTGATTGCACACTGGATTTGACCATGATAGGGTCATAGAGAGATGCTAGTTTGAGGCTACGCAGGTGGATCACCTCCTGTGGGATGGTCTACGGATGTGTGATCCTTATAATGTTTCTATGGAGGGTTTTTCTTTCTATCCAATGGGATATATGTGCTACGCTTAGGCTTCATATTGCTTGAGGAAATTTGCACGACTGTCACAAGGGTGAATATGCGCTTGGCAGACGGTTCAAGGTATTTTATGGCTAGTGCTACATGAGCTTATGAAGGATTTAGTTGAATTACTATGAGAGATTGTGGCAACCATGAAGGAAGAGCAATGTGGTTATAACATGTAATATTGTGTGGCTTCGAGCGAAGTGGGGGAGTTTCCTAGCGACGATCAAATGGCATGGACATGTGTTATATTAGTTTTGACTGAGGCAAACTCGTGGATTAGTTATTGATTGGAGAGGTCGATTTTGAGAATGACTCATGCAAGAAAATTGCTAGATGTATGATTACTATACTTTTATGGGCATATGAAAACCTTTGAGTGATTTAGGCTTGTTGTTTGTGGTGTATTGTAGTGTGCAAGGAAAAGGGATTCACTTAGTTACTTAAGGTGGGGTTACTTTTTTAGGTGTTTGTGTGCTAACGCAACACAACTTATTCGGCTCGCATTGTCTGTGCATTGGGGTATAGAGCAGGGTGGATGACTCTCAAGAAGCTTTTAATGACTTCAAGATTCATATGTAGTATTTGAGGGTTCCACGAAGTTGCATATTGCAAAGATTTGAGATTCGCATTGGGTGGTGCCGAGACTTCCGGAACTTTTGTATTGTTAGTGATTCTACATTTCAGTAACAGAGAGGTTAAAGGAATAATTTCAATTCACAGAAGGTCATTTTATAGTGGGCATTTCAGTCGTGGTACTATTGGGTGCTAAATAGGGGATACAGTGGTTTATGGGCCTTAAGACACGGTTTTATGCTAGGATCTCTTGGGGTGAGCTTTGGTTAAAGGATCGTAGTGTACTTGCAAGGAGAAGTGTTAACTTGAAAGCATGTCAAGAGGAACTCGAAGAAATGGGTCAACTTGGTAGAGGGGATCAGTTCTTTTGGCGTGGTGAGGCTTTACCTGTGTTTGTGGCAATTCACTGGGGTTTAGTGACGTGCGCGACTTGGTTGAAGTAGAGGGATACAGTTCAGATGGCTTGTTTTTGTGCTAGGGGTTTCGATGTCTTCTCGATGATTTTGACCATGGCTTGGAATGAATGTTTTCTATAGGCATGAGTGATTTTGTAGCGTGTTGTTATATTCTCTTGGATGGGGCCAAGCTGAAGTTTCCTGGTTGATGGGGTGTCTATCCTACTTGTGATTCAGAGTTTATAATGGGATTCTTGTGTTTTCACATGATGACATGATAGGTGTTGTGCGATGTGTGGGATTGAGGGTTTATATGTACAAGGTTGTCAATCAGTTTTGAAAGGAAGGTCATGAGTTCTAAACGGCATGGACGGTTTTCGATCTTTACACGAATGCTAGCACTGTTTGGTATCACCTAAGAAGAGTGTGAGAAAGACGCAATGTATTTTGACTTGCAGATGCTGGACCTGTATCACACGAATCGCCTGGTGATTGACTACTAATTTTCAAATTCTGTTACGTGGCAGGGAAGATTCATAGGGGTGTTTCTCATGAGATAATCGTGTATGTGGGATGTGTCAATATTTTGAGTGGTAGAGTTTGGATCAGATATGAAGATTCTTGTATTCTTAGGATTCGGAGACTAGGAGTTCTCAAAGGTGGATTATTCCTTGGTTGTGGACTATGAAGATATGGCCAAAGTTGACACTGGATGATATGTGTTAGTATAGGTTACTGTGAATTTTGGAAGGTTATCTACCTTTTTCCAGCGGATCAAAATGATTTGGGGGCCCATTAGCAGGCTTAATGAGAATGTGTGTTCTATCTCGAATTGAGTTTGTTTACTCCCCACAGCTAGTGTTGAGGGTGTGACATCATCTAGATTTGATCTTATTTGTGTTATTATATGTTCCATGTGTTACTTTTCTATACTACGTTAGGTTGTGAGATTGTTGACATACACACATGGTGCAATTTTGTTTGGGCCTTGTGGAAAAATTCGAGCTAGATGGTTCATAGGGTGTTGAATGATTTATTGCACCTTGGTTATGGTCTTCCTGTCTGTGGTATATTGTGCTATCAGCTTCCTCATGGTTATAGTCATGCGTTTCACGTGCTTACTATTGGTATACATGTGTTTGGTGAGTATGAGAATTTGGGCAATGTGTAATCCATGTGGACCAGTATGATTGGATCGGGTTATGCGATGCAGCAGAGTTATGTTGGAATATGATCCTTTGTGCTTATTTCATGTGTTTTGTTTCACCTCTATGAGATGGGTTTATAGCATTTCTCTTTGTGGTGGTATCTATTGAGCTTGCAGGACGGTTATCTCATTTGTTTCTCCTTCCATCTTTGATTATATTCGAGTTGTTGCTTGTTTGGTGCACGAATTGCATTATATGTAGCTGTAAGTGTCACTGGTGTGGCCTGTCAATCGAGTAGCTTGCATTGGTTAAAACAAGATTTGTGGACCTAGAATTCTAGCCATTAGATTTGGTTAAGGTATGTTTGGAAGAGTAATCTCACTAGTCAGCTTAGAATGTGGCTTGGTTCTTAGTGGGGGAGACAACACCACGACTTGTTGATTCAATATGAGTGGTTATGAGTTTCTACATGTTTCTTTCATCCTTGGCATTGTACGAAGGTTCAGAGCAAGGTTTTAATTTATATGAGGTATTTCGTGGCCAGGTTTGTTATTGAGCAGCTATTGTGGTCGGAAGTTATTGTTATGAGTATTTGAGCTATGTGGTATATCATGTGATTATATCTTGGAATATGGTTATAGCTTGATATAGCTTGTTTGGACTTTTAGGAGTTTGGATGTAAGAATGAGGTCTTATAATGAATTCTGAATGTTCGGGGATTGGGTTCTAAGATTTATGGACTGAGATTGAAGCAAGAATCTTCAGTTAGGTCATGTTGACGGGCTTATATGGATTGGAGTAACGTAGGATCACCCATGGGTATCTGTATGGTGAGTTCATGCAGAGATTTGATGGCTTTGGAATGACTCTTGACACGCTCGAGGACGAACGTGTGTTTAAATGGGAGAAAATGTAATTTCCCATTCTGGCGTTTTGAGCATTTGCATTCCTTTAGGTGGTTTGAAGTCTCGAGTAGCTCATATGACATATTGTGACTTTCGTGTATAGTCGGTTTTGGTTATCGAGTGGTTCAGAATTGATTCTCAATTTGGAAGCATTAAGTTGGAAGAGTTGAGCAAGTTTGACTTTGTGTATTTGACCTCGAATCGGAGTTTTGATGGTTCCGTTGGGTTCGTATGGTAACTTTGGACATAGGCGTATGCCCCGATTCATAATTGGAAGTTTCAAGAAGGTTTTGGCTGTGTTTGGCGTAAGTTAGCAATTTGAAGGTTTTGAAAGTTCATAGGTTTGACCGAGGGTTGAGTTTGATGTTATCGGGTTTAGATTTTGGTTTTGGGACTTGGAATAGGTTCCATTTTCTCATTTAGAACTTGTGTACAAGGTTTGTTCTCATTCCGAGTTGGTTTGATGTGAATTAGACGCTTGGTTGTAATTTTGGAAGTTCTTGAGCTTCTTTGTGATTTTGATGTGATTTGGCGTTCGTACATGGATTTAATGTTTTTCTAATGATCGGAGCGTGCAAGCAAATTTTTATGAGGTATGTGTACTTGTTGGTATGATTGGACCGGGGTCTCGGGGGCCTCAGGTGTGATTCAGGGTGGTATCAAATCATTTCAGATGGTTTTTGTGCTACTGATTTGCTAGTGTTCTAATGGATTCGCGATCGCTGACTGTAAATTGTGATCATTTACAGTAGCATGCAAAAATTGTTCACCGTGTTCGCGAGGTTTTGGCAAGGGAGTAATCGCATTTGCGTGGAGGTTGACACGTTCGCGTAGGAGTGTAGCTTAGGTCCTTGTTGGTCGCGTTCGTGGATTTTTGTCACACTCGCATAACTTTTGGCTACTTGGTCTCCGCCTCTGCATCGTTAGCATTGTGTTTGCAATGTAGGGATTATGGGCAGGTCGCATTTGTGCTTCACGATCGCGTGCGAGAGGATCGCGATCACACAGTATATCATTGGGTAGAATCACTTAAGTACTCGGTTTTGAGGAATTTAGTTATTTTACCAAATTTTGAGTTTGGGAGCTCAGATTTAGGCGAATTTGGAGGGGATTTTCACGATTTGGATTGGATTAAGTGTTTTTGACTCGGATGTTTTTATTATTCATGACTCCAACCTTGATTAGCATTTAATTAGTGAATCTATGTGAGGAAAATTGGGAATCTTGGAAATACTTTTCTAAAGTAAAAAAAAATTGATAATTTGAGGGTAGATTTGAGGTTGAATTTGGATGAAATACATATATTTGGACTCCTATGGGAATGGGTGTTCGGAATTAGTGAGTTTTTTAGGGTTTTGGGGTGTGGGCTTGAGGTTGACTTTGAGTATTTGATTAATGATTTGACATTTATCATTTGGATTTGTTTCCTATGGCATTATTTGACATTTTTGAGTTGGTTTTGGCTAGATTCGAGGCGTTCAGAGGTCGATTCGTATGGGATAGCATCTTTAGAGTACCGATTTGGCTTGTTTGAGGTATGTATCTTACCGAAATTTGGTTGAGCACTAGTTGCCAAATTTATTAGTGTTGGCTACGCGCTACGAGTGGCGAACATGTGAGGGGATTGAGCCCATATGCATACATTGGGGTATTATCCATGATCAACGTAGTAACTAGGCTATTATATGACATGAATTGATTGCTAAGCTTCATGTTATCCTGTTTCCTATGTTGTACTCCCTTTATGAGCTAATTGAATCATGTTAGAGATTATTTGTTGGTTGATCTCCTGTCCAAACATGTTAATTGATATTCTTGTGACATAATCACTTGATTTGAACCTTGGTAGTTTTGCACATGCCTAATTTAGTATGTCACTTATATCATTCCATGAGTATGTAATTTGATATCCATTATTCATGTACATGTATTCTTGTATATGCTTTATGTGTGATATAGGCTGAGTTGATACCATCTGAGTGGTTCGTGTGGATCTGAGTTATGTTGGCTCATGAGTTGTCAGTGCGGTTGTTATTATTGGCACACAAGTTGTCCGTGCAGCACGTGTGTTGTTCATGCAGCGTGTGGACAAGGATCCATACCCTGTTATGTTTCTCTCTTGATGGTGTAGACATGGTATGAGGAAAACTGGCCAATGTTTAATTTTGTTATTGCATTTCTTCTCTACATGCAATATCCTTGGATGTAGATGTGATATTGCTGCATCTCTTATCTATTTTCTAGCTTCGTAGTGTAAACATACCTTTATGCATATCTTCTCTATATGCTACCTTATTTGATGAGATTAGATAAAATACATATCTTCTCTATATGTGAATCCGTGTAACTTGACTTGTTAATCATGCATATCTTCTCTATATGCAATTGCTAAAGGGTTACTTGATGTTTCATGCATATCTTCTCTATAGGAAAGTTTGATGATTTAATAATTTTGGACGCATATCTTCTCTATATGTTGAATTGATAATTGACACCAAGCTGGGCACTTTTTCTCATGTGCACCGAGACAACTTTAACCTTGATTTATGACTTGATAATTTTATTGTTGTGTACTTGTGAGAATTATGAACGGAACATGTTATTAGTGAGTATCATTAATAATTCATGCCAATATTATTTCGCCGAGGATAGTTATGATACTTGCTGATTACATGGGGTTGCTTGTACTCATACTACACTTCTGCACCTTGCATGCAGATCTTGGAGCTGAGATGCTGTGGATGACGGTAGCTGGAATTGAAGATGTACCTATTTTCCGGATATAACTACCACTAATCCTCGGTAGTTTTGGATTCGTGCTCTGTTTATGTATTTCAACAGATGTTCTATTTATGTTCATACCAGCTTTGTAAATACAAATCTTAGTGGCTCATGACTTGTACTACTAATCCTTGGGTTAATGTATGAAAACGTAGTTATTTCATTTATTGATTATTTATGTTCTTTAGTGGAATTGTGTAAGTATTGTTTGGCTTACACAGCGGATTGCGTTAGGTGCCATCATGACTAGGTGGAATTAGGGTCATGAAAAGCGTATATGCATGTGTCATGGTTATTTATGCTCGAGGTTGATTCTAGGTTACTTTACACCTTGTTGGGTTGCGTGTTCTTCTTGACTTATGTTTTCCTTGATTTTTTATGACCATATGAGTACAATTATTCATGCTAGAGATAATGTTTTAGCTTATGACATCTTAAGTGAACGTGATGGACTATTCTTGAGACTGTTGATATACTTGATTTGACCATAGACATACCTTATATCATGAACATATATCTATATTTGTCATACTTGTGATACTTGAGCTTCCATGTTCATGCTTGTAACGATCCGACCACTCGTTTTGAACATTAGCATTTCTGTTCGGTGATTTTAGGTCTTGAGTAGCTTCATATGATGTATTATTACTTGTGTATATGGTCGGTTTTGGTTTACAAGTGGTTCGGGATTTATTTGGAAGAATGATTCTCATTTTGGAAGCTTTAAGTTGGAAAGGGTTGACCAAATTTGACTTTTGTGTAATTCATCTCGAATTGCAGTTTTTGTGGCTCCGTTAGGTCCGCATGGTGATTTTGGAATTGGGCGTATGCTCGGATTTGCATTTGGATATTTCTAGAAGGTTTTGGCCCTAATTGGCGAAGGTTTGGAAAGTTTATAGGTTTGACCGGAAGTTGAATTCCATGTTATCGAGTTTGGATTGTTGTTTCGAGAGTTGGAAAAAGTTCGTTATGACATTTGGTCCTTGTGTGAAAACTTTGAGGTGATTCCGAGTTATTTAGACATGTTTGGAAAATGGAAATACTTCATTAAGCTTGACATAAGGTGCGATTCATGGTGTTGATATTTTTAGGTGTGATTTGAAGCCTCGAGCAGGTCCGTGTTATATTTTGGGACTTATTGGTATTTTCGGACAGGGTCCCGAGGGGCTCGGGTGAGTTTATGATAGGTTTGGATTGTGTTGCACTCGAATTTGATGTTTCAACGTTGCTTCTTCAAGCATATATAGTACCACATTAAGCAAATGAGCTCTAAAACCTATTTTTATTAAAGCATTAGATCTGTATCGTAATTATCGAACCATAGCAAAAAGAATTGTTAAATTTGGACATCGTATGTGTGAGTTATGCCAATTTTAGTGTCGGAGAAGGAAGCTGGCGCTGGTGTTTCGCATGTGCGAAGTGGGGTCCACGTCTGTGACCTTGTAGGTGCAAAAAATGGTCGGCAAAGGCAGAAATGACAGCTGGCAGACAGCAGCTGCAGCTTTTTGGGTGCAAAAGCAGAATCCATGTGTATTAAAAATAGACTGCGTTCATTTGGTATTTTGAGCCTATCTTGAGTTCTAGAGCGCCGCTTGAGGTGATTTTCACGGTGTTCTTGTCATTTTTTCATGGGGGTAAGTATCTAACTTCAATTTTTGTATTTTAACAAGATAAAACTAGTTAATTTTTGAATTAATCTATATTTTTATTAGAGAATATTTTTTTAATAAAAAACTTTACTAAAATGAATAATTGAGTTTTGAACATCGATTCGGAGTCAGACTTGGATGAAATTAGTATACTTGTACTTCTATTCGAAAGGTTGTTGGAATTCATGAGTTTTGTTGGGTTTCGAGGTTGGGGCACAAACTGACGTTTTGGTTAACTTTGAGTATTTGATTAAAAATTCGACCTTTATCGTTTGAGTTTGATCCCTATGGCACTTTTGATATTATTGAATTGCTTTTGGCTAGTTTCAAGCCTTTCGGAGGTTGATTCGCGCGTGATGGGATTTTTAGGGTATTGTTTGTTTGCTTAAGGTAAGTTTCTTACCTAAACTCTATTGAGGCACCAGTTGCCTGAGTTATTTGTCATAGCTACGTGATATGGATGGCGCACATGTGTGAGGTTGAGCCCATGTGCGTGCACGAGGTATTGTTCATGGTCGGGGTAGTTCTTAATCAATGATATGACTTGAGTTTATTGCTAAGCTTCATGCTGTGATATTTCTTATATTTGTACCCCTGTTGTGAGCTATTTGAGCTATGTTTGAGGTTACATAGAGGTTAATCCCCTGATTCAACCTGTTAAATTGTTACTTTCGTGATGTATTTTCCTAATTTGAGCTATGATAGCACACTTTGCACATGCCTACACCTTAGCAAGTAATTTATACTCGTCCGGGGTATAAAATTTTATGTTCACACCTGGTGAATTGTGTTATTGAGCCTATGACCACACGAGGCGGATTATGTTATTGAGCCTGTGATCACACCGGGTGGATTGTGATATTGAGCCTGTGACTGTGCTAGGCAAATTATGGTTATTGGCACGTCAGTTGTCCGTGCGATTAATATTATTGGCACGTGAGATGTTAGTGCAGCACGTGAGTTTTCCGTGCAGTGCTTGAGTGATCTGTACAACGTGTGGATATGGATCCATCCCCCTAGGCTCACCCTCTCGTGTTCCTTCTTGATGGTGTACACGCGGATTGTGAGAATCGGACTGATATCAGGTTGATGGGGGCCTTGGGAAGGCTGATCAATGATTTGGTTAGATTATTGAGATTCTGATGTGGGCCGTAAAACCGTATTGTGATTTCTATTTGCATCAGGTTTCGTGTCGCAACAGATTGATATTTGGTTATTCTATTTCATCTTTGCTTGTAATTTCCTTGGCTGTTTACCTGATATATTTGCAAATCTTCCTTATATGCTGGATTGTTGACTGAGTAGTATATGGTAAGAATAATGAGTAGTATATGGTGATTTCTATTTGAATCGTGATTTAATGATTTGATCATATAACTATTATGTAGTTGTGGAACTTACGAAGTGTATAGGTGATTAGCGAGTATCATTTATGATTCTTGCTTTTATTACCACGTCGAGGTTTTATGATACTTGCTGAGTACATGAGTTCGGTTGTACTCATACTACACCTTGCTTGCAAATCTTTGAGTTGAGATGTCGTGGATGGCGAAAGCTGGCACTGAAGATGTATAGGCGTTCCTTTTTGAACCTTCATACAAATCACTGCTCTTTCCTTTTTTGACATTCATATGCTTATCTTCAGCTTGGCTTTCTTTCTTGACAAGGTAAAGCTATGGTGAAGAGAGATACTTGGTGTCATAGAACAATTCCTCATCCTTGGTTGTATACCTATTTTTGTCAATTCATTTGGGGTTAGTCTGTCCAATCTTGAGATATAGTTTCTCCTGTAAATGGAAGGAGTCCTTCCATTCTTTTTGCATAATTGACCTATATTTCTTTTGTGTTTGGGGTCCGTTGGCCTACCCATTATGGAAAGGCAAATGGTACTAGTTAATATGTCTAACTTCACTCACTGTAGGACAATCAATTGGCTATCCACAATAGGTTTGGAGGTAAGGTTCACGTCCCCCTCCTTTGGTGTACTGTTTGACTTCATATTTATAAAAACAGCACTAGGCATAAGGCCTAATGGATTTGATTACAAAAAAGATGTATAGGCGTTTAGATGTAGCTACCATTTTCCCTCGGTAGCTTTACATTTTTAATCTGTTTATGTATATTCGAATTAAATGTTGTAATTATTTTCATACCAGTTTTTTAAATGTAAGTCTTAATGGCTCATGACTTCTGTTGCACCCTATTTTGCACTAGTCAAAACAAGATTCAACTTGTGATTTCTCTGTTGTTGATAGAAGAGAGTCACCACCAAATATTTAAAGGTATACTAGGGAGCGTATATAATTGATAAAGGTCATATTCTTTATTAGTCTGCTAACGGGTAAGATTATGGGTAAGGGTTCTTGTTCTTCTAAGGGGGAGGTGTTAGGCACCCCTTAAAAACTACCTGAGGTTGCTCTATATGACTTAGACTAGATTTAGGACTAATTATTTGTACTATGCCGTAACTAGTGTTCAAAAGAGTATAGCTTACAATATATTAGGACATAATATATATAATGGAAGAGTGTAGTTTAAAGTTGATGCATGTGAAAGAAAAGTTTTAGGAGAATAACGTTTGTATATGTAAGCTTGAAAAGAACTTTGAAAGATGGAAAGTTTGTTATGAAAGTGTTTTAAAAGAAGCTAAGTTAGTACACTTGTTTCTTAAGGCATAGAAGTTCATATTACTCTAATGAGGTTAAAGTACTATGAAATGATCCAAAGATGTACCTTGGTTTTAAATAGAAAAACTGTTTGAAAGCCTTTGTTTTTTGGGGTAGTAACACTTTAGTCTTTTCGAAATGGTTGATTCCCTTTTAGAAGAATCAAACTCGCTACTCAGTTCTAGTTTTTCCTTTTGAAAGAGGGACGCTACCTTTGTTAAGCATTTGGGCTTCAAAAATCTTTACGAAATGATTTACCGAAGAAAATTAAATTTATGACAGATCACGATTAGCGGATATGGAATTAATTTCTAACTAATACCTCTTTTAATCCTAGGTTCTTTAAGGCTTGGCTAAATTATTTTATGTGAGTTAAAAGATAAAATAAAGCATTCAATCCAATGTATAATTGTCATATGCATGTGAGATAAAACAACATGAACACAGTAGAGAGTAACAACATAGTGAAACTGTAAAAATAACAAAAGCAGTAAATAAAGGAGCGAAGGGAAAGAATGGACTTTGGGTGTTTTGGGCCTCAAAGAGGCAGGCTCAGCAGTAACAGTGACAAGCGACATCTGACTCTATGCCTTCTGAGACATATAGGCCCAAATCATTGTACATGTCCAAAAAATAAAAGAGAAGGTCATTAGAATAACATTACTATATACGCATCCATATATATATATATATATATATATATATATATATATATATATATATAT